>JAJEJO010047623.1:0-13099 GCA_020662805.1 Glaucomys volans
TTTGTGCTTGCAGTGAGTTGTTAGGGGTCTTTTATCTGCTTCCTCTCCTGTAGCCGCTTCAGTTCGTCCTGACAACAACCACACCAAACTTGGGGGTTCTTCAGGTCACCTGACCACTAGGGCATCAGTTCACCAGGAGCAAAGGCCAGGACACAACCATGAGGTTGCTGAACAAGACCTGGAAGTCCAGCAGAGAAGAGGGCTCCTCAACAAGGCACACCTGAGCTCCCTGGAACAGCATCCTCTCCACACCCAGGGTCTGAGAAGCCCATGAGAGATCCAGGTCTACCAGACACCTGCTCTGGAGGTCAGCACCAGACCCCACCAAAGTCTTTGTGCTCCATTCTTAGCAGACATTAACCAAACAAACCCAGGGCTGAGGAGTGTCAGTGCAGATTCAGGAGACAGCTCATCTTGTGGGAAAGACAACTTGACAGCAAAGCAAGATGACTGGGACTCAAGCACTCAGAGTCCACAGGCAAACAGCTCTTTATCATGCCATTAGCAGGTGAAAGGCACATTTCCTTCTCTTTCTGATTTCACAGCCCTTGCTCTGTCTCCAGCTGAGCAGTCACAACTCAGTGACTCCCAGGAAAACCCTTCTCTGGGGTCCTGTCTCACTCTTGTCATCTACCTGGAGTTTCTTCCTGGTCACTACTGGGATCATACCTTCCAGAGACAGTGGAGCCTTTAGAGACACAAAGGTCAGTGAGAGTTGTTAGTTGCAGGGAGGCCATGCTGCCCACAGCTGCCCTGCTCCTCCACTGACTTCCCAAAACTCTCCTGGGCTCTGTGGGTCAGAGATTCAGCAGTCGTTGCTCACATCTGCAGAACCTCACCTACTCAATGTAAGCTCCTGGCCCACAAATGATGGAAGCAGGAGAGGGACGCAAACCCTGGAATAGCAGTTTTTCTTGATTCTTCAGTGAAGTCAATTGATCAGGTGCGGGAGGGCTTATTTTCTGGGCATGAGATGGCCCCCAGGATTACAGAAGGGGTCTGGGTTTTATAGTTTAGAGTGAGGGTGAATTAATCACTGAAGACTGTGGATGTGCAGTTTGGACGGTCAGGGACCTAGGAGTGCAGGTTAAACTAACTCAGGAAGGCAGTTGTCAAAAGGTTAAACTCCTTGTCACTGGAAAAGGTCACAATTCAGTGTTCACTGCTTCCCTTCCTTCCTCAGGGATGCATTGTCACCTAGAGCTTCACTATTTGCTTCTTTCCTTCCAGGACTCCTTTGCAATGGGAAAGGGTATAAGTCTAGGTCTCAGTGTTTCAGTATTCACCTCCTTCTCTCAAGATGCACTGAGGTTGGGAAGGGGTGAATGCTTGCTCTTGGTGGACATGCTGGGGGTGAATGAGGGAATGGATGAAAATTTGCTTTTTCCCTCAGGGCCCTTTGTTACTGGGAGAGGTTTAATGCTTGGTAATTTCCCTCCCTCCTTCACATCCACACTGTCCCTCTGTTTTTCGTGGGGAGCTGTCTGTAGGAATATTATTTTCCATAATCCTTCAGGCTCACTCCCCACATGCTGAGGATCATTGTTGCCCTCAGCACCAGTCCTTCAGAGCTGGAGCTGCAGCTGCAATGGACACACTGTGTTAATGACCCCAAGGAAGGGACCCAGGCCAGGCTCAGAGCTCTGCCCACCAGATGGTTCTGAGAGGTGGGAGTTCCTCTGCACCAGGAACAGCACTGTTGGAACCCTGGACTGCGGCTAGTTGGGAGGGACTGGGATGATCACTTTTGCTTCATGGTGACTAATGCAAATGAAGCAGGCACATCTGGCTCGTGTCCACCACTCAGGGGAGGATCCTTTGAGATGACACTTAAGGAAGATGGGACTTCTCCTCCCCTGGTGCCTTACAAGTATTGACCACTAGCCTGCAGGTGCAGAATTGCCTGCTACTCTTGGAGGCCCAGAGACACTAGGGCCAACATCAGGGTCCTGCAGGGATTCACAGCAAGGGGTACATTTGTACACGGACATAAGGAGCTGGGTGCAGCCACCCCTGGACTGGACAGGATCAGAGCAGCAGAACCAGGGGGTGGGGTTGTAACAGTGGTCCTCTTCACCTTTTGAATATAGCTCTGAGGCTTATCTTTAAAAGGGACAAGTTTCCCGCCCCCCATCCACCTCCCTAACCTGGGGGCAGGGAGCAAGATTACTCTGAGCTATCTGTGCTCCACAAAGGAGATGTCTCTCATAGGATCTTGAAATTGAAAGTCTCCCAAATTAACAAGTGAATGTTAGCACTGTCAAGGTGCCCTGGGACCCCCTGTCAGGCACACCTGGAATGTGGCCTTTGAAGAGCTCCTTTAAAATCTCCCTGTTCCCTCTGATGGGGAGAATCAGTCTCTGGGACAGGAGTCCCCTGTGCTTCTCCTTTGCTAGCAAAGCAATAAAACTTCTTTTTCCCTTTCCTCAAAACCGTATCCTCATTACTGAACTGGCAGCAGGGACAAGGACCAAGATTTCAGTTACAGGGTCACATTGCTGTGTCCAGGAGCTCCCTTGGCACCCTGACCTGGATCACACCCTGAGCAGCCTCTGGATTAGCTGAGGAGGGTCCTTTCCACACCTGAGCTGGACCAGATGTTTACAGGGTGGATCATCAGACCTGCCCTGAGCCCAAGCCAGGATGCACAGGGCTGAGCTCTGGATGAGGAGGAACAATGAGGACATATTTCCCACCCTGCACTAACCAGCAAGGCCAGGGTCCCTCTGCTAGTGGACAGACAGATGTGATTGGTGGGAACACGAGGTTAAGAGAATAATTCTACAAAAACAGGCCCACTGAGTGGACCCCCACATGTGTTCTTAATTTACCTGCAGCCCTGCCTGGCCTAAATGGACAGAGCATGTCACATTCCTCAGCAAATTACTGTTAACTGTAGGAGAAAAGTAGGCCCCAAATAATGCCAACAAGAGGAGCCCAGGTTACCATGAAGGAGGCTTTTGTGACCAGATCCTGAAACTAAGAGGGTTAAGAAGAGTTCCCCTAAACCCCAGACCTGACCTCATGCCCTTCCTCTGCCAGTGGCCCTGAGGGATGGAGCAGGAAGGAGCTCCCCCTCCAGGCTGCAAGGGAGACATGCACACAGAGCTCACAGCAGACACAGGGCTGCCTTCCTCCTGTGCCTAGGGAGGGACATAGTGTCCAGCTGACAGCAGCCAGGGCTGGGCAGGCCAGGCTCTGCTGATCTCCTCCTCTGACCACCTGACCCACCCCTCCCCCCCAGGCCTGGTGTCCTGCTGTCTTCCTGCTGCCCCTGGAAATCCTCCCTCTGCAGGTCCAGCCCAAGGCCCAGGTGCTCCTGCAGGGGCCCCCATTTACATGGCAAATCCCACACAGCAGGGCTCCCCCTCAGGGCCATGGGAACTAGGATCCAGAGGAAAAGACTTCCAGGGCAGGGTGACCATGGGAAGGAAGATGCAGAACTGGCCAACCAGGGACATTTCCCAGTCTAGTGACATCAGCTTTTGCTTCTGTAAGAATATTGTCCCTGCAGGCAATCAGGTGCTAATACCTACAATGTACTCCCCCCAGGATTGGCAATGCAAAGGGAAAATCCATCCTGTGTCCACTTTATATTGATATTTACTTAAAACACACAGAGTCACTTGTTGAGTCCTTCAGAAGAGCCCAGGATGGCTTTTCCTGGGAGGCTGGACAGGGACATTTAGGACTGTCCTGTCACAGGCTGAGGTCACCTCCATCTCCTACACAGAGACTTCCTTTCCTCCTCCCAGGCAGGAGGCCACATGCCACCCAGGCCCTCAGCCCTGAAGGCGGCCTCTCTCTGCTGGTCACAGTGTTTCTGGTACCACACAGACACCATGGTGTGTGAAGGACACGGGAGGCAGACTGTCCAGCTGTGATGACACTTTCTCCTTGGGGCAACATCTCCTGAAGTGAAGAGTCACACTCAGGTGGTGAATCAGGCTGGCATGAGCTTCCCCAGCTCTCCAGGTGTCCAAGACCAGAGCAGGGTCATTCTGATCCCCCTGCAAAACCATGTTCAGGGAAAGAGGGAGGGGCAGGCATGAAGCCCCAGGGGACCCACCACTGGATGCCACATAACATGAAGGAGCAGGGACACTGGGTGCCTGCAGAGTCAGTCCTGGTGAGCGCCCCACTTGGGGGGCTCAGTCATAGCAGTTCCTGTTGACTCTGTGATTAGTGGCCCTGGTCTGGTGTTTCTGTGGCTACTGAAGTAGGTCTGGTGTCCTCACTGTCTCACTGAATCTGGGCTGAGAACTGTGTACAACCTGGACCATGTCCTGTTGTTGATGGACACGGGTTGGGGATGCTCTGAGTGTGCCCTTCCTGTCACTTCTCCCTCACCAAGGGGGTGCCTGCACACTGTCATCCCCCCTGGCATCCCTCAACAGCAGGAGGCACCATCCAATCTTCTCCTAGAGGCACCCCTCCTAGAGGGTCACTGTTGTACCTGAAGAAAATAAAATCATCCAAGCCGATCACATAAAGCCAAAAGAAGCCTTTATTTTAGCTGGCCATGATGATCCCCCCTTACACCTAAAAGTGTTGTCCCAGGAAAATGTGCCTTAGTTCTTTATTCTTAGCATTTTACATGGCTCAGGAAGGGGTTACGGAAGGAAGGGATTAGGGCGGGGCTGACTCTCTCTCTCCTGATGGCACTCCAGAACCTTTTTGGGGAATATAAAACATTCTGTTGCTATAACATCACAGATTGTGCTCCCTAATTCAGGGCTGTCCCTGAGGAGCTCCCCGGTGCTCCATCCCTCTCTCAACAAATGTCCTGTCCTCCAACCCAGTTGGAAAGTCCCTTCTCTTGACTCTTCCATTGTTGATTCTCTCCTCTTGAATTCTGTGGAATTCCTATGAACATTTTAATTTTCTTTTAAAACCACTTTACCAAGTTTGGGCATATATGGTCCTGGATTTCAGTAGCCAAAAAGTGTTTGACTTTTGGTTTCCAATCCCTGTCATGTCTTGGTGAGCCTGGTACCAGGATTTCCCTGGCAAGTGGAATGGTGTGGTGGTGTCTCCTGTAGCCACTGAAGCTTCTACATAAGAGTCAAATACCATCTCTGCATTAAGTACGAGACAGCATTGAGGAGACAGTGGGACTTCACCCTCCTTCTGTGGACAGCATGCTCTGCATTGCTGGGTCTTATTTGATGGCTGCTTTGCACACTGCAGAGTGCACGCATGGCGAGCTGCAGCCTGCTGTCTTCTCAATACTATGAAAGCAGGTGCCTGTCTACAAACGCACCTCTGGGAACTGAGCAGGGGGCTCAGGAGAGGCGATTCAGTTCCAGCACAAAGAACAGTTTGAATTTTCATAATGAGAGAGACACTCAAATCTTGTGTAATTCATTAAAAACGGTTTGATTTCTTGAAATGATGAGGTGTTATAAATCTACACCAACCCACATGGATATAATTAAGAAAGACAAAATATATATATATATAATATGCTAATAGGACAATAAAAATACCACAAAATGTGATATTTCATATACAATTAAATTATATCCTTTTACTATTCAAGTAAAGATGCCAAAAAATGAGGTGTAAATCTGAAATTAAACTGGGCCTTTGCTTCACAACTCTGTGGCTGTGTGGGAAACCACGGGGTGACCTTGGGCTCCATAATCTACTGGGGTTAATTTTATGGAAGTGAAATATCTCCCTAGGGTGGTGTTGAAAGTGACAGGCTTGGGGTTCTCCCATAGAGGGAGGTATAACTTTATTTATAGCAGTCACCAGGATTTCCAGTAATCCTTTGAAAGAATTGCAATGGGGCTTTAAGGTCACAGCCAGGGCTGGGGATATAGCTCAGTTGGTAGAGTGCTTGCCTCGTAAGCACAAGGCCCTGGGTTCGATCCCCAGCACCACAAAAAAAAAAAAAAGGTCACAGCCATCCTTACTTACTAATGCATTTTTTCTGTTCTCTGAAGCCTGGAAGTCAGGAGCAAACTTCAAGGACCAGGCCGTGGTCAGGGTCCCAGCTGAGGGGCTGCTGGGTGGGCAGAGCCATCACCTCCTGCCAGTGGCAGCTCCACAGCCCAGAGAGAAGGACAGGCCAAGCCTGGTCAGCCATCAGAGCAGGTCCAGGTGTGTCTCCCTCTTCACAGCAAAGGGGCATTTCACCAGCTTCGTCATCCACCTGCTCCTGTCTATTCCTAACCAGGCAAAGTACCATGAAAGGGAAAATTCTGTTTATTGTCAGCTCCCTAAATACTATCAGCAACCAAACCATGTTTGAAACAAAGTACAAAAGCCAAACTCAATAAGAGTACTCCCTGCTCACTAAGTGTCTCAGTGACTGGAGGAGAGTTCCAGCACATGGCCCTGGAGGGTGGCCCCTGCCAGGGGGCCTGGGACTCCCTGAGGCTTCTCCCATGTGCCCCCCAGCATCTCACTCAGGGCCACATCCCTTCTCAGATCAGGGTGGGACTTTGATGGTGCAAAGTGAGCCTTCCGCACAGGTCAGGTGTGGTTCCTCAGAATTATCTCAGTCAATGTAACAATGCAGAGCAAGACCTGGAGACAGAGCCTTATTTCAGCTGAACCTGGAGGCTCCTTGCTAGAGCAGACAACTAGAGAGAGGCCACAGCCACCTCCAGGAATTAGAAGGACCCTGAGGACAGAGATGAAGACCATCATGGGAAGAGAGAACTTTTGTACGCCTTATGATTCACCAAGAAAAAAGAAGAGGAAAGAGAGACAGCAGCATCTCTGGAATGTCTTGTCCTCGGGCTGTGATGACGCCATACATAACGGTCTCTGAAAACAGGAAAGGGACATCCAGCACACCAGGCAATTCTGCTGGAGCTGAGATGGGTAAACTGAAAGGCCACGGGCCTTGGTGAAGGGAGCCCTCTGAAAACACGGCAGTCACGTCACGCTGGCTCCTCCAGGAGGAGATCCACAAAGCACTCCCTGTGCTAATGAGAGATGGGCCCTCTCCTTAACTAAGCCACCAACCACCTCAGGAGCTTGCACACCATGCCCACAGTGACTGATGACTAGACCCTGACCAAAGAGGGACATCTGACCTCCACGCCCAGGGTGGTCACCATGACTTGATCTCCAGGGACATTTGGAAACATCTTCCACATCAGGAACTCTAAGGGGTTCCACGGCTCAGGATCACACTCCTGCCTCCCCAGCACACCAAGCATCACACGTGGAATGGGGACGCCCACACCTGGAACAGACTGGTGTCTCCTGAGAGGCAGGATCTGGGCCCACTCCCTGTGGGCATGCATTCCTTTGTGGTCCTGAAATCATCTGTACCTTTGCCCTGCTGATGGACACACCGGGCATCAGTGGAGGCAGTCTGCCAAGTGGACGTGGCCTTGAGAATACGTCTGTCCATGACACCCTCCTTTCCTCCCTGCTTCCAACTTGCCATGAGCTAAGGAGCTTTTCTCTGTCAGCTCTTCTGCCAAGAGGTCCTTGTGGTCCTCCTGCCTTACCTAAGGCCTAGATCATGGAATCCGCTGGCCAGAGTCCCAAGCTGTTTCCTGGCAAGAGAGTCCTGGTTGGCATGCAGCAGTCTCCAGACTTAGCCCTCCCTATGACTCAATCCCCCAACTCCATCCCCTGCCCCCAGCTCCCTCCCCTCAGGGACCAAGGCAGGCACTGGACTCACCTGCCCCAGCTTCTCCATCAGCACCTGGGTCCTAGAGCTGCCCTGGGACCTCATCAGCATTGGACTCATGCTGGCTCACCATCCAGAGGCAGGTCCAGGTAAGGAACAGAGGCCTGGAACTCACCCTGGCTAGTCATTTCCTATATAAGGTTTGGGGAGTGATCAGGACCCTCTCATACTTTGAAGGAGATGCCCAGAATCAAGACCAATGGCTGCTTCAGACACACACACACACACACACACACACACACACCACACACACCCCAGAGTTTTCTAACTGAGAAAACCTTCTGTCCAGGGTGATTGTAGACAGAACCCCCCTCTCCCTATTGAAGCACCTGGGACTTTAGAGATTTAACTGGGGTGAGATGCACTTGGGAGGAGGTTTCCCATCTTGGCCCTTCCTGAGCACACAGGTGAGTGCTGCTGAGTGTGTTCACACCTGTGAAGCCCCTGTCCAGAGCTGCCTCACACCCCTGAGCTGCTCTCCCTGACTCTCCTCCAGCCCCTGGCCACCACCTCTCCACTTCCTGTGTCAGGTCACCCCACTGATGCTTATACAACAGAGTTCACTTTAAAAGAGCCCAAAGTGGCCTCACCCAGAGAGAGGCCCCCTGGCCCAGTGAGCACCTCTCCCTGACTCTAGAGCCTGAGCCTCCCCACTGTGGACCTTGTTCCTTGGTCCATTCCTGCATTCATGACATGGGTGTCCCAGAGTCTTAGGGCAGGGACACGCAGTTTGGCCACGTGGGCTGTGTGGACCCCTCTGCAGGTTCCTGGTGCAGCAGCTGTTGCAGGCTCCTGGCCTCAGTGCCTGCTGCTCCTGCTGCTCCTGCAGCTGGCTGATCAGCAGGAGAGGGGAGCTGACTCTGGGAAAGGACATGCTGAAGCTATTTCTGCCATCTCACTGAGACAGGAGGAAGGGGAAGCACAGACAGTGGTGGGAGAGATAGGATGTGGGCGTGGAAGCAGGGGTCTTGAAACTGACCTCAGAAATGCTCCAGGTTGGGGGGGGGGCAGCCCCTGTGGTCCCTGTGTCCACCTGCTCAGGCAGCTGGGCACACAGTCCCAGGGACTGTTACCTGCACCCTCAGTAGGGAGTCCGTCTCCCCTGAGTGAGGTTTATCCACCATGCTGCCTGATGGGGAGGCTGGATTGTGGTGGAACTGGAAAATGTGAAAGTAGAGGGAAAGGCTGGGAGAAGGAGAGAGGGTGAAGACGAAGGAGTGACGGGGAAGGGGAGCCAGATGAACAGGGGGGACGCGAGTGGGTGATCTGGGGACACCAGAGGAGGAGCTGGAAATGGAGCCCCTCAAGGCAGGGAGTTGAGATTTGACCTTATTGGGGAGAAGAGGGAAGGTGGTGGGGCAGAAGGGGAGGGTTTGCGCTGGCAGCAGGCTGAGGGCTGGGAGCCTGGTGCTTCAGGGGAGGAAGGCAGGTGATAGGGCCAGAGGGTGGGGGCCCAGGAGGAGGGCATGGGGGCTGGGGAGCAGCAATTGGGGGAAGCTTCTTTGTCATGTCTCAGGACAACACAAGGCACTGCTAGTTAATCCTTGGCAGACCAGTGACTGAGCCTGTGCAGAAGGCCTCCCACAGTTCTATCTTCAGATTCCAGGATGGAAGGAGGCCCATTGTGACACACACAGGTCCCACCCTGCAAGTCCACTAAAGACCAGCCAACCAGTGGACTGGCCCATGTCTAAGTTTAAGGGTGGTTACTGCCAACAGCAGAGAGAGAGACAGTGTAATAGCAGTCCATGTCCTTGGTGACCTGCAGTCTGCCTTAGCAGGCAGGGACTGATCAGAGGCCTGGGGGACAGCTCCAGGCCTGGGGCCTAGAAGAGGAGTTCAGAAGTGGGAAGGGAAGTGGATTAACTCACTGTGGTCCCCAGAGCCCTTTCTCATCATTCAAATCACTGCCCCAATAGAGGTAGTGAGAGGAGAGAAAGGTGTCCATCTGCAATGAGGAGGATGCTGGAGACTAAGGAGGGACTGCCCCAGGCAGGCAGTGGGGTCAGAGCAGGTGGGACCTTAGCCCAGTATAAGGGGTCATGTGGGATCAACACACAAGGACCCCAAGAACCCACAGGCAGCCTGACATTCCTGAGTTTCTGGTCAGGGTCTAGAGGGCTCCTGGGATCAGGGCTTTACTTTTGTGATTGGTGGTAGGTCCCTGTGGTCCCACAGCTTGTTCACTTATAACTGCCTCTGTGTGATGATTAAATGACAGACAGGAGTGTGTGTCCTCCTGAACTTGCTGAGCTCCAGCTAAGTGGTCACCATCTTCTGAATCCTCAGGAGCATTTCAGCCTCTGAGGACCCACACCTGCTGGGCACCTCTCCTCTGACCTCTCAGGTGCACAGTGGAAAGAGCTGAGGCTGCTCCTGGGAGGTGGGTGAGCTCGCCACAGGGAAGGGACCCTCCTGCAGCTGACTGCCCTCAGCACCCTCTGGTTCTTTGCTTGGAATGATGTTGAAATGCATCTCCCTTCTTTGAGGACTGGAGTCTGTGAACACAGGATCATTTCCAGGAAGTTCTGCAGTGTCTTCAGTGCCAAGAACTTTGAATCATGGCTCAACATGGATGGCTAGCAGGTCTGGGGATCCACTAACATTAGGAAAAGACTATCTCTAAGAAAAGGGTTTCCACACAGAGTTATGGTTTAATGATATCAGCATTTGTGTGTAGCAAGAGGTCATAGGGCTTTACCTGGAAGAGCAGCTCCTTACACCACACCCCAGTCCTCACTCCAGCTAGTTCTCAGGTTGGCTCTCTGTGCTAATGCCAGCAGGGAAGTCCAACTTTCTTTCCATCTACATTTCAAGTGGCTAATTCCAGAGTACAGATCATTTTCAATTCTTGGTGTCCACCTGTAATTACAGTGAACCCCAGGAGGGTCAGATTATATTTGTGTTAGTTAGCTTTCTACTGCTGTAGCAAAATACATGGCTTAACTTAAAGTGAGGAAAGGTTTCTTCCCCTCATGGTTTCAGATATTTCAGTCCATGCTGGATGATGCCCTTGTTTCTGGGCATGGTGGGCAGGAGGGCAGAGCAAAGCTGCTCTCCTCCTGGCATGGGGGGCGGGAGACAGAGACAGAAAGAGGAATGGGCCAGGGACAAGACTGACCCTTCTAATGCTTGCCCCAGGGATCTACTTCCTCCAGGAGGCCCCACCTCCTGTAGTGTGCACCCCCAATAATCCATTCAAATATGGCCTCATCAGTGGATCAATCCATGGATAAGACAAGCACCCACATGATTCAATGATTTCCCAGCATCCACACCTCTGCACAGAGCTGCATGTGGACCAAGTCAACACACGAGCCTTCAGGGGGCATTCCAGATCCAACTATAACATTGTTGTGTAGTGCTTCTCAGATTTCCCATTTTCTTAGAGAAATTGGCATATGGAATGGAAAACAATGTTCAGTTCAGCAACCCCCAAATAAATCATGTGTGGCACTTGTGGAGAATTTAAAAGCTTTCCCTCTAGTACACAAGTATCACATTCATCTTGGTTGGAAATGACAAAAATTTTAACCCAAGATGAAATTGCTGCTGAGTTTAAATTTTCAACTTTTGTTCCCTCTATGTAGAAGTCACCCAACAGAGCAGAGCACGGTTTCAGGACATTTCAAAGATCAGTGGAGACTTAGCACACCTACCAGAGAAAGCGTGGCAGGGCCTTTATGCAGAAGGACAGTGCAGAGAGTCAGTGGGGCAGGTGAATGACACCCAGGTACTTGGGCCTGTGCACTTGGCTCAGATCCCTCTGGAAACCATGTGGACCTGGAAAGCTCACCTAATCCGTATCAGTTGCCTGCACTTCCATATTAAATGTGGAATATGCTCTACTTATAAAAATGATGTTGTAGGCCTGCAAATAGGTAAATGCAGCTGATGCCTTAAGAGGAAGGGCAGGTCCTTTAGAGGTACTGTACCTGTTTCCTGAGCATGAAAAGACTGAGGAGACCCTAGGGAGCTGTGGACCAGAGGGAGGTGTGGATGGCACCAGGGCAGTGGAGACTGGGCTGCGCTTCTTAGTCCTTGCCCCAGTGTGGTGCGTCACAGCTCATGTGGAGTATTGGCCTCATCTCCTGATATCTGACAGCAGCCCAGGGGGTGGCCTGGGGAAGGGCTGGGCCTCCTGTTCTTCCCCTGTGGGAACTGATGTCCATGATGATCGTTGACTTGCAGAATCAGAGCACTGTTGAGGGATGGACCTGGGAGGGTGGATGTGCTTAGTTCCCGGAGGACAGGCCTCCTGATTAACCAAGGCCTCTGATCATGTGCTGACCCCTGGCCCTAGGACATCCCTCATGCCTGTTCTCAAATCTCCTGTCCCAAGGCTACTTGGAGGCCAGAGCTGATGCACCAGAGGATGTAAGGACAGGCAGGTCCCAAATCAGAAACCACTCGATTTCCTCTCCATTTCCACCCCTGACCACAATCATGACATCCTTCCTCCACTGGAGAAAAGAAGTGCAAGTGTATGGCAATCCTCCACCACTGTCCTCCCACTGCCAGCTGCCTCTCAGTGAGTGCTCAGGGTGAGCAGGGGACCACATTTAGGAACTGGTATCTCCTTGTGCCCCAAGATGGCTCAGACTTTGAGGCATTCCAGATGTACCGTCACATGGGCTTTCAATAGGGAATAGCCTTACTTTCGATTGGCAAACTCCTGCATCACCTGTCAACTAAACAGCACTGATGAGAGAGAAAGACAGAGAGACATTGCTTTACCAACCTGCCTAGTGAGGACCTGCATCTGAGAACACACCTACTTGAGGGACAGCTACATCCTGGGCACCTGATTCCAGCCATGGCTTTCTCCATCTCTGGAGGACAGTCTCCATACAATGCTCTGTCCTATAATGTGTCTCCAGATTGAATACACTTGCAAGTTTGGCCTTACTATTTTGCCCATCTGTGTTGAGTAAAGCAACCTTACTGTGTGAAAATGCCCCCAACCATTCACAGACTTTTGAAGTCGAGTCACTTTCCCTTCACTCTCCATTTTTCTTAAAAGCTGGCAGTGCCTCCCTGACTGGGGCTCGTGTGCATGGCTCTCCTGGGCTGAACTGGGAGTGGCCCTGCTCTGGATCCACTGAAGCCCAGTGCTGGTTCCTCCACTCAGGAATGAGTCAGGAGAAGGGAGATTAGGGATGGAGGAGTGAGTAGGGAGGAGCTCAGCTCCATTCTGCTGGTGGGGAGGTTCCGATGGAGCCACTCATGCTACGTTGTGAGTACAGTTAGCACTCTTCTCTTACAGCAAACACATGGCAGACTGCCAATGAAGAGCAGGAGGACATAACAGGTTAAGTGCACCTCCCTCGACGTGTTACCTGAACCACATACAGATTGAATATTACCATCAGTTCCTTCATTTTTGGAGGAAATACAACCTTAATTATTTTGTCACTGCCTATTTCCAACTTCCTTCCT
>JAJEJO010047625.1:0-74441 GCA_020662805.1 Glaucomys volans
CTAAAAAAGCTAAAATGACAGGAAATACAAGTCATATCTCAATAATAACCCTGAATGTAAATGGCCTAAACTCATCAATCAAAAGACATAGACTGGCAGACTGGATTAAAAAGAAAGACCCAACAATATGCTGCCTTCAAGAGACTCATCTCATAGAAAAACATGCCCACAGACTAAAGGTGAAAGGTTGGGAAAAAGCATACCATGCACACGGACTGAGTAAAAAAGCTGGGGTTTCCATTCTCATTTCAGATAAAGCAGACTTCAACCAAAGTTAGTCAGAAGGGATAAAGAAGGACATTTCATATTGCTTAAAGGAAGCATAAATCAACAGGACATAACAATCATAAATATTTATGCACCAAACAATGGTGCATCCATGTATGTCAATCAGATCCTTCTCAATTTCAGGAATCAAATAGACCAAAACACAATAATACTCAGAGACTTTAACACTCCTCTCTGACTGTTGGACAGATCTTCCAAACAAAAATTGAACAAAGAAACTATAGGACTCAATGACACAATCGCTAATTTGGACTTAACGGACATATATAGAATATTCCCTCCATCAAAAAGCGAATACACTTTCTTCTCAGCAGCTCATGGGTCCTTCTCTAAAATAGACCATATGTTATGCCACAAAGCTACTCTTAACAAATACAAAAACATAGAGATACTACCTTGTATACTATCAAATCATAAAGGAATGAAATTAGATATCAATGATAAAGTTAAAAACAGAAACTACTCCAAGACCTGGAGATTTAAAAATATGCTATTGAATGATACATGGATAACAGAAGACATTAGGGGGGAAATTAATAGATTTTTAGAGGTCAACAAGAATAAAGATACAACATATCAAAATCTCTGGGATACAATGAAAGCAGTGTTAAGAGGAAAATTCATTGCTTGGAGTGAATTTAATAAAAGAATGAAAAGTCAACAAATCAATGACCTCACATTACAGCTCAAAGCCCTAGAAAAAGAGGAACAGATCATCACCAAAAGTAGTAGAAGACAGGAAATAATCAAAATCAGAGCTGAAATCAACGAAATTGAAACAAAAGAAACAATTCAAAAAATTGATGAAACAAAAAGTTGGTTCTTTGAAAAAATAAACAAAATTGATAAACTCTTAGCCACGCTAACAATGAGAAGGAGAGAGAAACTCCAAATTACTAAAATTCGTGATGGAAATGGAAATATTACAATAGACACAATTGAAATACAAAACATAATAAGAAGCTACTTTGAAAATTTATACTCCAACAAAATAGAAAACCTGGAAGACATCAACAGGTTCCTAGAGGCATATGAGCCACCCAAACTGAATCTGGAGGACATACACAACTTAAATAGATCAATTTCAAGCAATGAAATAGAGGAAGTCATCAAAAGCCTACCAACAAAGAAAAGTCCAGGACCAGATGGATTTACAGCCGAGTTCTACAAGGCCTTCAAAGAAGAGCTCATTCCAATACTCCTCAAAGTATTTCATGAAATAGAGGAGGAGGGAACCCTTCCAAACTCATTCTATGAAGCTAATATCACCCTGATACCAAAACCAGAGAAGGACACATCAAGGAAAGAAAATTTCAGACCCATATCTCTAATGAACATAGATGCAAAAATTCTTAACAAAATTTTAGCGAATCACATACAAAAGCATATTAAAAAGATAGTGCACCATGATCAAGTAGGTTTTATCCCAGGGATGCAAGGTTGGTTCAACATCCGGAAATCAATCAATGTAATTCACCACATCCACAGACTTAAGGTCAAGAACCACATGATTATTTCAATAGCTGCAGAGAAAGCATTTGATAAAATACAGCACCCCTTCATGCTCAAAACACTAGAAAAAATAGGGACAGTGGGGACATTCCTTAACATTGTAAAGGCTATTTATGCTAAGCCCACAGCTAACATCATTCTAAATGGAGAAAAACTGAAAGCATTCCCCCTGAGAACTGGAACAAGGCAGGGATGCCCTCTTTCACCACTACAATTCAACATTGTTCTTGAAACTCTAGCCAGAGCAATTAGACAGACCAAAGAAATTAGAGGAATTCGAATAGGAAGAGAAGAGATCAAACTATCCCTATTTGCTGATGACATGATTCTCTATTTAGAAGATCCTAAGAATTCCACCAGAAAACTTCTGGAACTCATTACTGAATTCAGTAAAGTAGCAGGATATAAAATTAATGCTCATAAATCTAATGCATTTTGATTTGTAAGTGATGCATCCTCTGAGAAAGAAATTAGGAAAACTACCCCATTCACATTAACCTCAAAAAAAATAAAATACTTGGGAATCAATCTAACAAAAGATGTGAAAGACCTCTACACTGAGAACTACAGAACACTAAAGAAAGAAGTTAAAGAGCATCTGAGAAAATGGAAAGATCTCCCATGTTCTTGGATAGGCAGAATTAATATTGTCAAAATGGTCATACTTCCAAAAATGCTATACAAATTCAATGCAAAAATCTTTACACCAAGAACACCAATAACCCAATCAATAAATGGGCCAAGGAAATGAACAGACACTTTACAGAGGAAGATCTACAAGCAATCAACAGATTTATGAAAAAATGTTCAACATCACTCGTTATAAGAGAAATGCAAATCAAAACCACCTTAAGATTTCATCTTACCCCAATTAGAATGTCTTTTATCAAGAACACAGTCAACAACAGGTGTTGACGAGGATGTGGGGAAAAGGGTACACTCATACATTGCTGGTGGGAGTGCAAGTTGGTGCAGCCACTCTGGAAAGCAGTGTGGAGATTCCTTAGAAAACTTGGAATGGATCCACCATTTGACCCAGCTATCCCACTCCTTGGCCTATACCCAAAGGACTTAAAATCAGCAAACTACAGTGATGCAGCCACATCAATGTTCATAGCTGCTCAATTCACAAAAGCTAGATTATGGAATCAACCTAGATGCCCTTCAGTAGATGAATGGATAAAGAAACTGTGGTATATATACACAATGGAATATTACTCAGCCATAAAGAAGAATCAAATTATGGCATTTGTAGGTAAATGGATGATGTTGGAGACTGTTATGCTAAGTGAGATCAGGCAATCCCAAAAATCCAAAAGCCGAATGGTCTCTCTGATAAAGGAATGATGATGCATAATGCGGGGGGGAAGGGTGGCAAGAATGGAGGAAGGATAGATAGCATAGAGGGAATGGAGGGGTGGGGGTGGGTGGGGGGTAAAATTAATAACAGAATGTGTGACATATACCATTGCCCTGTGTACATGCATGAACGCACAGATGGTGTGACTCTACTTTGTGTACAACCAGTGAAACAATAGCTGTACTCCATTTGTGTTCAATGAATCAATAAAAAAAGAAAAAAAAACAAATTAACCATTACACATGACTTGTTTATTATCACCATGAATAGTGATGCTGTAAAACAAAAATGGTTGCTTTGGTTCTTCCAACTCAAATCCATGCCTTATAGAGAAGGAAAATAAGTCACCAAGTTCAAACAAACTTGACTACAGATATTTAAGGACGTTTAGGCTAATGTCAAGTCTTCTCACCTCAGGTCCAGTGCTCTTTTCACTAGTGCTTGACATGTTCCAAAAATATTCATAGGATTAAAATGCCTTTAGCACCTACAAAAGGCTGGCCTGCACCCTCCCTTCTCATGACTCCTGGAAAATCCCTGAGGTCTCTGAGACTTCCCTGAATTTGGACTCTTACGTCCACAAGAATTGGCCTCATCTATGACTGGGCTTCTGGTATTACTTTATTCTGACCTTGTTTCAGGCCATTCTGACCTTTCCAACTTCATTTCTGTCTCAAATTCAGTTTTCTTTGAGTCTCCAATTCAGTGACAATGTCCAAAAGTGGGAAAGCAGTTCCTTCCTTTTCTCTTGTCTGATTTCTCTCCTTTGCTCCTTAACTTCTTCCATCCCCAAGCTCTTTCCACACTGGTCTTTCATTCCTTGAAATCCACAACCAGATTAAGTTGTTGTGAAATTTGTTAACAGGCGTTAATTTAGAAAAAAAACAAACAAACAAAGAATAATTCTTTCCATTTCTCTCACAGAGTGATTCAACTTCTAAACTCAGCTCTAGGCCACCTTCCTTTGCCGCTAAAGTGCAAAATTCACCACTTTTAAAGACTTCAATTAAGCTCATAGACATGAAAATCCCCCTTGCAGTTTTGTGCATGCCTGCCATGGTCCCTAAGTGATTACCTGTTCAGTAATTCCAGAGAAAAGAGGGTTCTTTAATAATTCTGATAGAAAAGCACCAGAGGAGATACTTTTTGGCCTGATCTGGAGCACATATTCATTCCTGGACTAAAATTTATGGCCAAAGATGGGATTTACTCTGCCCTGACTCGTACAGGCGGCCCCATTCTACCATGGAGATATTTGGTGGGGATCAACCATCCTGGCCATGTGGAAAGTGTTCCCTATGGGAAGAGGACCTCTGGCACCACAATATGAGGGAAGGAGGTGCAGGAAAGACTATAACAAAGCCCACTTTAAACACCAACATTAAGGTTGGGGGTCTCTTGGCCCATCCACTGTCCACATGGCCACTATGCTAATCTTCCTAGTATAATACAGTTCATCATTTCTCCTTTATTCAGCAACATGCAAAGACTTCCCATTGTTCAGTGGCTAGAGCTGGCTGGTTGAGAACAGGGCAAGCACTCAAGGTCATCTATTGCCTTCCACCAGGTTACCTTAATTTAGATTTCATATTGTCTCCTGCTCTCCTTTTGAAGAACTTCTTTGGGCCAGATTGGACTAGTCTCTGTCCCATGAATACGTTCTGTATCATCCTGCACCTGGGTCATTACATAAGCTGCTGCTTCCTTGAGTGCCTTGAGTGTCTGCGCTCCTTCCTCCACATGGTCCTCCCCACCTGCAAGGCACTCTTATACCCCATCTCTTTATGAAGCTCTCCATGCGCCATGACCTCCTAAATTCCACCATTCAGGATAATAAAGACAGGAATCTGGGGAGGGGGAATGACTTTTCATCACTATAACAAATAATTGAATCAACTAATAAGAGAAGAGGTTCACCATCATGGTAAATGTCAAATATGTCAAACTCAGAAGTTTAAGGGAGCATATATTTTCTGACATATGTGGAAGCTAGAGAGGAAAAAAGGTAAACAAAGGTGGGGGGTGTATCTCCTAAAAATCAAAGGGAGATCAGTGGAGGAAAGGGACCAGGGAGGTGGGAGGGAGGGAGGGAGAAGTGCTAGGGGGTGAAATGGATCAAACTATACTGTTATATTGTATGCCCGTACAAATATAGAACAACAAACCCCATCAATTTGTACAACTATAATGCACCAATACTGAAATAGCAGGATAGACGAGGTTTACTTTGGTTCATAGTTTTAGTGGTTTCAGGCCACAGAATTGTTGGGTCCTATTGTTCTTGGCCTGTGGCTATGGGAGAATTCAGCAGAGCCAATCTGCTCAGCTCATGATGGAGAATTAAAAGAGAGAAAGAGGAAGGAGTTGGAGTCTCTCCATCCCCTTCAAGGACAGGCCCCCAATGACCTACTGACCTTTCTCTGGGCCCCACCTCCTGAAGGTTCCACTGCTTCCCAGTGTGCCTGTTTTGGAGGACAAAATTTAACAAATGGTCCCTGGGGGACAGTCATGGTCCAAGCTTTATCAGGTGGCCAGTGGTCATGGACAGAGCATCTTCCTCTTAGGATACCTGGTCACTATCCACTTTTACATCTAAACATGGTAAGTTACTTAAACTGTCTGTGTACTAGTTACTTTTCAGCAAAATAACAGTATTGGGCTAGATGATTTTAAGGGCCTGCCTAACTCCTAAGCTGGATACTGGTGCCTATAAAGTTAAAACTTAAAACTGGTAGTTGTTGCCAGGCTTGGTGAGGGATGCCTGGAATCCCTGGGGTTCAGGAGGCTGAGACAGGAGGGTTGTGAGTTCAAAAGCAAGGGGCTAAGCAATTCGTTGAGACCCTGTCTCTAAATAAAATACAAAATAGGGCTGGGGAAGTGGCTCAGTGGCCGAGTGCCCCTGAGTTCAATCCCCAGTACCCCCTCCACCCCCCCAAAACAAAAGCAAACAAAAAACCCTGGTAGTTGTTTGGCATCGATAGAGGAAGTTACTTTTAAAACACACACCAACTTTGAGACATACAAGGTTATTCCTCTTTTGGGAACTATTTTGCATTTTGTTTTGGGGAAGATAAAAACAAATGCCTACCTCTTACAGATTCCATTGCCCCCTCCAAGTATAAATGGAAAATACAGCTTGACTACTATCCTCTCTGGCTACTTGGGGTGAAAAGAAATGCAGTCCCTTTTGATTCATGTCTGTTCTCTTCATTGGAATCAATCAGCTTTTATGATTGTACTTGTTCGTCCATTTACTTTCCTGTGAGTGGGATGGTGACAAATTCTGCCACAAAAACAAGAAGCAAAGTATAATGGATAGCTGCACCACTTTAGAAATTTGCATGCAAGGTGATTTTTAAATTATGGTTTATTAAGCATAACATAGGAATAAATTTCCAAGAAATGGGCTACATACAAAGGTGTGATGACTATAATCATCCTCATTTCCAACATTTCATTTTGCAGCTCCATTTACTTGAAATGATCTGATTCAAAAAATATTGGACAACATATTTCGTTTTCATGAATATACTTGTACACTATGAGAGAAGATGGGGTCATTTCAGTTAACGGTGGGGGAAAAGGGAGGGAAACATGTAGCACGGATTTCAAGCTCATGCTTGTGTGCTGTATTTTGCTCAGCAGGGAAATGAATTTCATATTATCATGTCCCAAGGTATTACTCCCACTGAAGTGTCAAGAGATGTCATTACATTAATGTCTGGTCTGAAAATCATATTAGTAAACATTGGCAGGTCCATAGGTCATGTGAGGCTCTGGTGTATGCTGATGAGTTCATTAACACAGCATCACTCTGTCAGACCTGCTTGCCAATCCACATTTACAGGTGCACAGTGGTTGATGGGACTGAAATGCTTCCCTGGTCAGGACACACAATGGCCCCAAAGCAAACTATGTAGCAGAAAGAAAAGCAAGTCTCAAGGTTAGGGACAGAAGGAACATCTGTTATTTTAGGGGTTCAAATATATGCAGTCAGTTAACAAGGAGATGCACTCATGTTTCTGAAGAACACAAGACATCAAACAGATACAATTTGTTTATCAATATTTTATAAAATGTTAATAAATGAGAAATTAGTACTCCCAGTGTATACCCTCTGTGTTGCCTTTGACTAACATGGTTATTCAAACTCTCAACCTCTGTTTTCTTGTCTGTAAAATGGGAGATCATTCCTGCTCTCATTAACTCGTTCATGCACATCCTTTGTCCTCAGACTAGAAGATTCCAGAGATTAAAAACTCCCTCATCTAAGCATTCATTAGCTCTTACCTAGTTATTTCTCTCTGGAAACCTGACTCTCTTCCACTGCTACACGTAGCTAGCTCTAAGGCCTTCTCCTCTGCTGCAGTTTACCATAGGGGTTAACAACTCTTATTTTGTCATGGATGGCAGACTAAACAAGTCCAATAGAGGAAGTAACTTCCTCTATTGATGGCAGACTATTACCAGCACCTTTGCATCCCTGCCACAAAGGGTCACACTCAGTAACATCATGCTATCTCCTATCTTAGGAATTTCCCTCATAAACTCTATGATTTATCCAAGTTCATTAAATGGGGTCTTCTTTCTCATGCAGAATGTCTTTGGCTTTGCTCTTACCAACTGTCACTGAAACCCACATTGGAAAAACACATAAGTCCGTTTAAGAAGCCAAGAATTAGCTACATAGGGATCCAAGCTGGGGACTGGAAACACTGCCTGGGTCACAGACAATGGCTAGTGTAAGAAACATGAAGTTAAAGGATTAAGCAGAAAGAGAGAGTATGCCAGGGCAAGGAGACCAAGGGTGAGACCAGGAGAGAGGCTGTGGGTTGGAAACAAGTCCAAGTATCAATGGAAATGATGGTGACTCTGCATTTATTAAAATCTTGCCATGTTCCAGGCTCTGTGCTAAGGGTTTCTCTTGCATCATCTCATTCAATCCTCAAAATGACTCCAAGAGCTATTATTATCCCATTTTGAGAGATGAGGAAACCATGTCTCATAATTAAGGACCCTGACCCCCCGCCCCCCCAACCCACACTCAGCCAATAAGGACTAGAACCAAGATTCAGACTCGAACTCTGATGCCAGACCTCAAACCATTAACCACTGCCATTACTCTCTCTTCTCATAGGAAATGAAGAGCTTGCAGTGGCTGGAGGAAAGGAAGAGAAAGATGTTTCTACCCTATTATTGTTGGAAACTTATAATCTGCGTTTTTATAGGTTTACTTCACCAATATCAGGTAAATAATTTCTGTTTATATCTGTTCCCCCCTAACGAGTAAGGTCAGAGATATCAGGATGTTTTGAAAAAGCAGCACCCAAACCAAAGTATCATAAGCAAGAAATGCTTCATTCTCTCATAGAACAAAAGGTCTGGAGACAGGGAAGTCTGGGGAATTTTAGTTCAGCTATGTCCAATGTCCTTTTCATCTGTGAGTCCAGGTTCTCCATAGGAACAGGGTTCTCCATACGAACAGGACCAATAGAATGTGTGTACTTACAAGAGAGGATTTATTAAATTGGCCTACATAATCAGAGGCTAAGCATTCATCTGCAGCCTGGAGAGCCAGGGAAACTGGTCCAAGAAACTGGAAGCATCAGAACAAAAGGGATCAGTAGTGCAGCCCCAGTCTGAGTCTGAAGACACCTGGATAGCCTCTGGTGAAAGTCTAGGTTCAAGGACTGAAAATCCTGGAGCCCAAAGTTCATGAGCAAGAGCAGCAGCCAAATGTATACCCACTTAACAAAAGTGCACAAGATTCCTCCTTCTGCTTTTTCACTCCATCTATGCCCCTACCTACTGGACAGAACTTCCCACTTTCAGGGGGATTCCCCCACTCAGTTTACTATTCGCACACCAACCTTCTTTGGAAACACTCAGACACACTCATAAATGTTTGACCAATTTCCTAAACATCCTCAGTACAGTGAAGTTAACAGCCAAAATTAACCATCACACCATCTTTCCACTTTACCATCTCAGCCTATTAGGGCTGTCATGTCTCGTGATCACAAGATGGCTGCAGTACCTCCAGGCATCAAACACATACTAAAGATTTCCAGTAAGGAAACTAAATATTTCTTCCGTGCTTATCTTGTGGAGAGAAAAACCAGAACTTCTTTGAAGACTTCTCCTTGGGCTTATGCCCACACCCATATCTACTCTAATCACTGGCAAGGAAATGGAATTGCCATGGATAGCTTGTTTCAACTGTGATCCACTCCCTAGATTAGAGGATGACTTTCTTTCCCTACTCACACAGAGAAACAAAGTCCAAAACAAAACTGGAGAAGAAAACAATGAGAGTTTACAGGGAAGGGGTGGCAGAGAAGAAGACTAAGTATGCAGGGTCAGGCATAAGGGGGTTGCTGCATTACTTTGGTTCCTCCCCATTCTTCCCATAAGGTTTATTATTCATATACTCATAAATAAAAAATCTCAAAGAACTACAATGGGAATTATATCCACAACACAGATGACATTAGTCCTATCTGTTTAGTGGATCTATAAGGTTGTGAGTTCCTATGAAACCCTTAAAAACAAGGGAGATCAAACCCTTTGTGGTTGCTGCCTTACTCCCAAATAAGAGTCTCCTTATGAAGTCTCTTATCACTAAACTACTACTCAAGAACACACAAAATAAACTCAGAACAAAAGTGCTTCCACCCAATTGCATGCTGATCATCCAACCTTGATCAGCCACCTCCACCCACATTTTCTATCTTGACGAGAATAGCAAGCAGCTCAAGGCTGTCTTATTTCTCATTTGCAATGCACACTGGTTTGCTGTGATAATTCAAGGGGCCCCTCATCAAACAACACTTACATCTTTACATGGGAGATGCTGGGAAAATTAATATCAAAGTCTCTTTAAGCATCTCAGATGGTTGTGTACTGGAATAGCTCCAAGGACAGCCTTTCAGCTTACACTGGTTAGAACCAAGTGCTGAGAAAGCAGTGGAAGAATTCACATTTTAACGTCAACTTGATATTCTACTGACCAGGAGAATTCTTCTCAGAGTGGAAATACAACTGTGGAGTTTCTATTCCTAATACACATTTCCATGGGGCCATTTTGTTTTGGTTTTTAAGTTAGTTCCAGTTGGGGACTCAGCTGATGGCATACTCTCATGCTGTTTACATGCAAGCTGAAAGGCTGTCCTTGGAGCTATTCCAGTACACAACCATCTGAGATGCTTAAAGAGACTTTGTGTATTCTTGAGTAGCAGAGTTCTTCCAAACAAATAAGACTAGATAAATTAAGGAATTTGCTCAAGTTCACTCAGAGAGTAGTAAAGCTCTGTGACTCAAAGCCAGGCTTCCCCATCAGATCAAATGTTTTACACCCTGCAGCATTTAAAAGGTCTGCAAGGATATACAATAGGGGGAAATCCAATGAAATAAATGGATTCATGTAGAAGAACTATGTGCACAATAGCATATGGCAGAATGAGAACCCTGTCTTTTCAGCCAGGCAGGATTTAGATAAGTAGTGGAGGGCCATTAAGACTTCAAGAGCAGGGGCAAGGAGGCTGTGTACATGTCCAGAGGACGTTAGAGGTCAGCAGTAACATCTGCATTCAGGAGCCCTGTCTCCATGTCCTAGAATGTCTGCTTTCCAAGAAAATTCCTAAGGTTTTTGTTTTTGTTTTCCAGAACTCCAAAGAGCATGGCACAGGATTTTCCTGATTTCCCCATTTCTATGACCAATATTAGTTGGGCAGATTATACGGCCCAGGCACAGTATTAGACACCTGGGATCCAGAAGCCTAAATGATTCTTGCCCTCTGGAGATTATATTCTAGAGAGACAGGCAGCAACCATGATTAAACCAGATAATTAATTGCAAGGTGCAAGCATTTAATATGGCAAAGGAGAAAAAGGGGGCAGGTAGGGAGGGAGAGGGAGAGAAGAGAGAGATCTCTGAGGAGGTGACATTTCAGCTGAGATCTGAAAGGGCAGAAAGCACTGCTCTTGCCAACAGAGAGGCCTTCCCAGCACTAGGAGCAACCAGCCCATCAGGCCTTGGTAGGCCCAGGCACACCAAGGGACATGATGAAAGCTGGTGTGCTTGGCGTCCACTGAGCAGGTGAGCAGCGGTGGGAGATGAGAAGAAGGCGGGAGCCGGAACTGGGAGGGCTTTCTAGGTCATTTGAAGGAGTCTGGATTTCATCCTAAGTCTCCTTGGAAGCAGGAAAGTGACATGATCTGATTTACATTTTCTGATCCCTCTGGCTTTTGGAAAACAGGCTTGGAGGCAGGGTGGGATATAAAGTCATGTTCAGGGAGCAAACGTGATCACTTGCAGGAAAAGCAGATCCTTTAGAAAACCTGAGCATTGTAGCAATCACACTTCTGATCACATGCTTTTTTTTTTCTTTTCAAGGGAACCGCTGGCTCATGAATATCTTTCCTATTTCCTAATATTAATATTCATTTTTTCTTTTAAAATATATTTATTCTGCTTGTGGTCTGCCTTAAAAAAGTTTTATAATATATATTGAACATACCCTTATCTTACTGGAGACTTTTACCACATCATTTTTTATGGCTGCTTAGTATTTCAACCTGGTGATATATTTTGGGGATAGAAACTTTCATTATTATAAATAATACTGCATTGAATAGTTTGAAAGGGAGAACAGAGAACATTTTTGATATTGTCCTCAGGAAATTCTCAGAGATGTAATTTCTAATTTAAAGATAAAATCTTTATAAATTTTAATGAGCATTATTAAATTATACTCCAAGAATTTATTTATTTACACTTTTGCCAACATAGAAAATTACCTATTTTTAAAAAATAAAATATTGTCTTCTTAAATAACGCTAAAATAGTACCCTATTATTTCTGCCATCACAAAAGTAAAAGTAATAAATTCTACTAATTAAAAAATTCCTTGTGCTGCTTCATTTACATTTCTCTGGATGAGATGTTTACTTTTTTCTAATTTGCTCAGGCATATTTTGCATTTCAAAATGAGGTACAAAACTGAATTTCAGATCAAGTCAGAACCTCTCTTGAATATCACAAGTTAATGAAACTGGAACCGAGCCTTGACCTTGACCTTAAGTTGGATATGGTACCTAAGGCAGCATCCTGTCAATGGGTCTGTTCATGCTGTGAGGCTTCCACAGGAATGTGTTTGTTTTAGAAGATAATTTAGGGAGAGGGAAGAAATAAAGACAGAAAAAAAAAAATCCACCAACTTTCCATTTTTACTCATTATTCTCTTCTACCAAATGTTTTCCCATTTTCCTTAAGACAAGGAAAGCCAGGTCACATCAGTATTTGCTGACCACTTATAGACTACCCTGGGCCCACTGTTGAGCCCAGAGAATTTGAAGGCAATTCAAAACTGTCTCTGGCTTAAAGGATTTTGGGATTTCATACAGTTGACAAACTAACAAAGTTACAAGTTCAGGAAATTGCACAAGATAAAGAAGAATCTCAAAAAGAGGGCCTGAGTAACTGAAGAGCAGCCCTGACCACCAGAGAACAGGGCAAGGGCTCAGTGATCAAGAGGAACACAACTGCAGCCGAGGTGTATGATAAAGTCAGGGGCTCGCAGCCCACTTTCCCTAGAGGTTGGTCTTTAGCAGACCCACGGACGTCTTTGCAACCTGACAAGACTGGCAGTCAGTTGGGGATGGGTCACATTCTGCTAGGAGCACCTCAGGGTTGTGTCCCCTTAATACAAGGTACTGGATTGTTGTTTTCAATTCCATGTGGAAATATAGGGGTGAAAGCTTACTATGGCTCCATGTCTTCTGGGTACACATCCTCCTTCTCTGATTCAATCCACCCATGTCTATTTTTTTTATTTAGTTTTTTGATTCACTGAACACAAATGGCCAGCTCAGGAACACCATGCAGATTCCTGGGGTGCTGCGACCCCGGGCTCAGCACAGACACAGGGATGTGAGGGAAGCAAGCACCACTTTTCTTAGACTGGAGTCACCTCTCCTGATTTTTCTGAGTTTAAATGTTTACATATTTATGTCTCTCAGCGGTTTAGGGTACAACTGGTCTTTTGTATGTGCAGATCCACATCATCATATCCATCCAACCTTTGCTGCAAAATATTTAGAAACAATTCTATCTGTATTAAATAAACAAGTACATTTTTCATTGTTAAAAAAAAAAAAAAGGAACACAACTGTCCTGAGTTAGAGGGAAAGGTGTGAAGGAGCTTGCAGTTAGCAGAAATCTTGAAGGATGCAGAGAGGGCAGCAAAAAGAACGTCCAGAGGGGAGGCTAGAGTGGTCAGAAGGGCAAAGTCAGGAAGAGCAGGGGTCAGAAACCATAGCCCAGGGCCAGACCCAGTGCTCTGCCTGCTCTGGCAAAATCTTCCAACTGACAGCTTGTTTTCCATTTTTAAATGAGACATGCTAAAAAGACCATTAGCCTTCCAGAAAGAGCAGTCTCTTTTGCTTTCTGGCTCACAAAACCTGAAATATTTATTGATTGGCCCTCTCTAGAAAAATGTTTGCCAGTCCCTGGTGTTTAGTGACCTATGCTTAGAGTTTATTAAATTCTATCCTGTGAATGTCCAATGTTCTAAACCAGAAAATAAACATGTTCTGTTTTGCATTAAAAAAAAAATCTTTTGGGAAAAGAACATAGAGGTAAACTCAAAGGGAGAAGCAGGCTTGAAAAAAAGCTGTTTAAAGTCTATTTTCATGGCTTAGAAAACGTGCAGGAATCACAGTTTGGGAATAAAATTATTTCATTCTTTAAAACAAATGTACTATTTCTCTAATAGACAACAAATGAGCAGTTTTAGATTTGAAGAGTGACTCCTCCTAGTCAGGGTAGCTCCTCTGGAGGAAAGGGATTCTTAATTCTGATTTACACCACCTTATCCCACTGACAAAGCACTGCAGTGACTAGACATGATTCTAGAAAATGAGGATGTCCAGAAAGCAAAACCCTAGATTGTGTAAAAGTCTACAAAGAGCTGACCAGACAAAGCTGAAAAAGATATTGTCAATGGGAAGGGAACGCATGTTTGAATTCCCGATCAAGCAATATGTGGACGCTGCCGTCCTCTGAATGGATTCCTCCAGGGCCCCACAAATTGCAGCACACAGAAAATAACCCACGCTTCCTGCACACAGATTTGATCTTATCCTGGCTTTCCTGGTTAATTCAGACAGAAAAGGAAGAGGGTGGTGTTCTAACAAACTAAATGATAGGGCTGTGGAAATTGGGGTTAAACCACTATGAAAACAGCTGTTTTCTTTCAAGCTTCCCTGGAAAGCAAGACAAGAATGTGGTCTGAATCCCTTTGTGAGGACAGTCTGCACCCTGCCTTCACACTAACTGCACTGCTGTGAGATGCAGAGGCTTGAACCCAGGGAAATGCAAATTTCTGGGTGCTTCCTTTGTTTCCTTTTGAATCTCTCTGAGTATATCTTATCCAAAATGCTTGAGGTCAGAAGAGTGTTGGATTTCAGATTTTTAAAAAAATTTAGCGTAATTTACATATAATAAAGAGAGAGCATGGGACACAATCCAAGACTAGACACAAAACTCATTTATGCTTCATATACACAAAACACCTTATGCCTATTGACTGGAGCTACTTTTATGCAGCATTTTTAGTGAACTTGGGTCCTGACTGCAACCCGTCACGGGAGGTCAGATGTGGAATCTTCTACTTGTGGCATCATGACGACACTCAAATGTTTTGAATTTTGGAGCATTTCAGATTTTCAGACTAGAGATGCTCACCTTGCATTCAGTCTCCGAGATGGTAAAAGACCAATGCTGGTGCTGAGGCTCTGCCATTGCACCCAGCTTATAAGGAGTCTGAGTCCAGGTTAGAAATCAGTGCTATCAGTACTGGCTGGTTCACGCCATGCTCTGTGGGGCTTCTGGACTTCCAGCAGAATCTGAGTCATCAACAAGGGTCTACCAGTGTTCCTTATGTGAACAGATTCTTCACCAGGCACTGGGAAGCTCTTTTCCCCTTGGGAAGGCTCACAGAAATGGACGTCAAAGGGCTTCCTCACACAACTCCATATCCACCAAGGCCTTGATCTGCTGTTGTCCTCACTCAGGTAGCAGTGGAGGCTGGTAGGTGTCAGCAGCTGTCTGGTGACCATTAGGTGACCATTACTTCTAAAACCTACCTTGCTGGGCCTCACTGGTGGGGGGTCTCTCCCATTGTCCTCCTGACTTCTTTGGGGAAGTTCCTCACTGAGTTCTCTAACTGCAACATCTGTTTGCCTCCCTCTTCGAAGGCCCTGTCCTGGCCTGATAAAGACAATACGAAGAAAAAACAATGGGGAAACTATCAGCTCTGATTTCCTTGTGATGTACACTGAGCCTTGATCCTTCCTTGGCTTCTGAGGGGTCTAACAATCCCAAGTGTGTTTTTCTAAGGTAGTGTAGGTTAGTACCTCCCTAAGATGCCCATACTAATATGTAACATCCAATCCTTCTTCCCATGTCACCTACATAGGATGAATACACAAATAGCATTTAAAATAACTTGCATAGTTCATCAGAGAAATTGGAAAAACTATTCCCACTTGTTACAGATTTAATTACAATCGTGTGGTCTTCACTACGGGCATTGGGGAAGATAAATTAGAAGCAGGAAGAATAGTCTCACATTCCTTATCCATCTAATCACAGGGAAATTGTGGAAATAGCCCACAGTGAAGGCAAAGTGTGTTCTCTGTAAATCTATAAATGAAAATGTAAAATAGATTGATTCAAGTATTAGAGAAAAAAGTCATCAAAAGCTTAAACTTCTTATAACTGGAATTAAATGGTGAAGTTAATAATTTTTCTTAAAAAAAAATTGTTATTGCCAGGCAAAGTGGTACATGTCTGCAATCCCAGATAAAGTCAGGAGACAGGATATCACAAGTTCGAGGTCAGCCTCGGAAATTTGGAGAGACCTTGTCTCAAAAGTAAAAAGGGCTAGGGATGTAGCTCAATGGTAAAATACACCTGGGTTCAATCCACAGTTCCAAAAAAAAAAAAAAATGGGGTTATTAAGCCTTTGAATGGAAAAATGCAATATTGTCCTGTGATTGCTATGAATTTTCCAAGTAAAGTGAAAAAAAAAAAAAAAAAAACAGAAAGAGGTGGCAGAGATGTGTAAGTGGGTATATATTCAAAGGCAAAACAAGGCATCCCATAATGGAAGGTTTGAAAACAATAACAAGGACCATTTGTCTATGATTCTGCAGTTTGGACAATGGTCCATCTCCACTTGACCAGGTGTAAGTTGGGGTGGTCTCAGGCCTCCACTGAACTGGAATTTGGCTGTGGTTGGAACATTCAAGATATGGTCTCCCCTGTTGTGGAGCCTGAGCAGGGTGCCTGAGTTGACTGGGGAAAAACCTCCAGACTACATTATCTGACTACTTAAATGGCAGCTCAGTGTTGAGGACAGTGACAAGCTTCTTCATGGACAGAGACTTCTATTACATTCTATCAATCAAAACAAGGTAAAAAGAGAGATTCAAGAAGGCAGGAGACTATAGCTCTTGCTAGGTGGAGTGATATGTGAATGCAAGGATAGGATGAATTGCTGGAAACCATATTTGTGACAATCTAGCAGAGATTTTTATCAGTTTACTGACAGACTCCTTGATCACTCTCTAGCCAGTCTCACCTGAGCCCTCTTACAACGAGGCCTCAACCTTGGTGGTAAAAATTGCAACTTTTAGTCCAAACCATTTTGCCACCCATGCCCCACTAAGAGACATGAGTGAACATCAGCTCAAAAGTTTGTCCCCAAGAGAATGACCCCAACTCCTTAAATGCCTACCAGAGAGACACTGCCTAAAGATTTGACTGCTTCAGCTTAAGCCTAAACCTAAGCTTCCCCTTCCTTTATAGCATTTACTTTAGAGAACTCGCAGATGTAAGTTCTTTCTCTGTTCCTTTGAGATGTTATCATCCACAATGCAGAAATGTCCTTCTCAAGGGCCTGGGAGCCATTATATTAAAACGTAATCATGAAGAAAGAGGTCGGCTGTCTCCCAGTCTCTGTGTGTGGTTAGGAGCCCAGCTGTGATAAGCACCAGTTAGCAGATCCAGTGGCCTCATGGTATTGATCAACTCCTCTAATCACTTTCGGTAACTTTTCACTTCTAGGCCTCTGCCAAGTTCCTGCTTGCTTCTCTTCCCTTCTCCCTTATTCTTCCTTAAAAGTGCTCAGTCATTTCTATACAGTGTTGAGCTTGGTCTCTCTCTACTGCAAGAGAATATCCTGAATCAAATACACTTTGTGGTTGTCAACAAGAGTCCAGTGACTCCTTTTTTCTTTGGCACCGTGCCTTGTGAAAGATGATTTTTGTTTTAAATTGCAGTGTTCACATTGTGGATGTAGAGAGACAAATGAAGCTGAAATACGCTCAGTCACTGGTCCAAAAATTCTTGGAGATAAAAAGAAATAGAAACAGGAGTCAAAGGTGAGGTTTAAGGTTCAGGCTTACGATGACAGTCCTCTTTACTGAATTTGGCCACACAAGGAGCAGGCTTGGGATTCATTCATACATACCCATTATAGGTCGTTGGAAATATGAATTTGAAGCTCTGAAAAGAGGTGAGATGGAGGGTGCATCCTGGCATCGTTTTGTTTTTCTTTCTTTCTTCCTCTTTTTTTTTTTTTTTTTTTTTTTTGGTAAAGGGTATTGAACTCAGGGACACTCTACTCCTAAGCTCTATCTGCAGCCCTTTTATTTTGAGATAAGGCCCATCTAATTTGTCTGAGCTGGCCTTAAACATGTTATCCTCCTGCCTAGTAGCTGGGATTGTAGGCATGTGCCTCTACACCCTGCTAGCAGTGCACCTGAAAACCCTAAACATGTCAGGGGCTAACTAAATTAGTGGGAGTAATTTAGGAAGACTAGAGAGTATTTGGAAAAATAAGATATGTAAGAATGAATAAATACAATATTGACCATAAAGAAATCAGAGAAGAAGCAGCCAGGCAGAAAAGCAGGGTGTAACTGATACAGGGTAGAGAGATTACTGGAAGACCGGTGTTACTGCACGTGGTAACAATGACTGAGGCCAGGCTCATAAAGAAGCCGCTGCAGAGTCAGCAGTGCACACACCTGTAGTCCCACCAACTCAAGAGGCTAAGGCAGCAGCTTCAAGTTCAAGGTCGGTCTCAGCAACTTGGGGAGACTCGTGTCAAAATGGAAAAATAGAAAGGGACCAGTTACATAGCTCAGTGGTCAAACACTGCAGGTTCCATCCCCAATGCCAATAAATTTAGAAAAAATAATTGAGCCTTAGATTTTTGAAACTTAAGGGGATTGGAAAATTACTTATAAACTATTTGGATGGAATTTACTTTCGCTGTTTTCCTTTCAGGCATAAGACTCGGAAAATTCTGGTTCGGAGGCCATATCTGATACTCAACTTGAATTAATATGTCCTTGGAGAAAGGATCAAAATCTAAAATACTGAGACATTCCCAGAAATCAGAAAACATCACATCACACTGGAAGGCTGATTTGGCCACAGTGTCTGAATAGGGTGATGGGGATGTTTTGCGTAGAAACCGTCTGCCTATTCCCTGGCTCTCTCCTTCTTCCTTTCTAATTGATTGCAATAACTATAGACCCAATGTACATCGGAATTACAGTCATGCCTTGCTTAACCACAGGGCTATGGTGTGGAAAAAGGATTCCTAGACGACTTTGTTGTGTGAACATCATAGCAGTTACTTCCACAGACTTAAGTGGCTGTTCCCACTCATGCACTTATCACATAGCCTGAGTATGTAGCGTGCTCCTAGGCCCATGATGATCAAAACAACATGAGATTAAATCAAGCTGAATAGAAGGAGCTACAATCAAGAGATTTAGAAATAGAAAATTATGTGAAACTGCCTCTGACACCACATGACATTCTGCTCTACAGTGAAAAAGAATTTTTTTTTTTTTTGGCATAAGTAGGAGTACATTCTAAAGTAATGAGTAAAAGTATAGTAAATCCATAAACCAGTATCATTTTTGTATTTTATCATCATCAACTGTGCATAAGTGTATGTGTTATACTTTTATACAATTAGCAGCATGGTAGGTTTGTGCACACCAACATTTCCATGGAGAAGGGAGCAATGTGATGCTCTATGATGTTGTGACAGCTACACTGGGGGATAGGAATTCAGTGCCATCAGGATCTTATAGGATCACCAGCATGTATGTGATTGTTGTTAACTGAAATATAGTCCTGTGATGTCCGACTGATGCACCCCTTTAAAGGTAAATTATAGGGTGGCTTTTTTGTACATTCTTCCTCAGTGTCCCTCAATGATCTTTTTCTATGGCATATGCTTTCCTATAGTTCATGACTTATGGATGAAATGTGTCATCTCTGGGTCAGCCGATTAGATTCAGAGGAAGTTTATAAACTAATTCAATTTTTAAAGAAAGAGTGGCATGAACCAGACGAGTCCAGAACACTTCCTTTTTTTTTTTTTCTGTTTAGCCTCTTGCAGCCTCTTTGAGAATCCACAGGGCACTAGCATAATTACAGATGATGTCAGATGGTAGATGAATTTGCTCTTCTTTATTGACTATTATATTTATTTTCATTGATCTAAATTGTAGATGAATGCAACTTCTTTCACGCAATGTAGAAAATTGGGAGGACAAAGATTGTGACTTTTACTTCGGATTTTCTTTGACACCTAGCATGATTCTGTGATCTGGAGCTTCAATGGATAAATTAGTATTATGTTCTGCCATCCTTAAAAAAAATTTACCTTCCATTTGGGCCACTTGGAGGTGCCACTGGCTCTATGGATGGAGGTTTCGTTTTGTTTTTGTTTTTGTTTTTTGCCCAGAAAGTAGAAAGTTAAAAAATTATAATCTCCTAGAATAAATGTTGCAAAATAGTTGTCATTCTAATTCATTTTTTTTCTTGCTTAGTTTTTTGCTGGAATTGTGAGCAGAAAGAGAATTTTTTTGATACCAATAAAGTATTTTATTACCAAGAATTAAAAAAAAAAACAAACAGTATTCTCTATTACCAATAGAAAAGATGAACAGTTCCACATTTAGTCTTATAACTTAATCTATAACGCTGTGCAGCTCTTTGGGAGGAAGGGTAAAATTGAGGAACACAGTACATTTCAACTGTCAAAGAGATATAAAAACAATAAGTAAATATTAAGCACTAATTCTGTGCCCAGCACTTTGTGAGGTATTGTTGTGGGTCTAAAACAAGTAGAGAAAAGAGTTGTGTTTCTTAAAAAGGTTACATACTGAAGCATTTACAGAAACGGACATTTACAGAAACATTTTTCATAAATTTTACTTGTTTGCAACTTTTATAGTAAATGAAACAAATATTGAATAATGGAAGTGGCTATATTTATATAATTATATGGAGCATATAAAACTCAAAATATCCCCTGTGCTACTCTTTGAGAGAGTTAGGCAGTGTGGAAGGACCATTTGCTTTTGTAGGAGCTAGAGAATCTGCAGTATACTCGGGCATATTTTCCTTGTATATATTAATCTCATTTAGTACATATCTCCTTGTCTCTGCATGTTTGGCATGTTGGAAGGGTTGAAGTTAGGAATACTCGGGTAGCATATGAGTTAGCATTTTTTAAATTTATTTTGACTCATTGTACACAAATGGAGTACAGCTTTTGTTTCTCTGGTTGTACACAAAGTAGAGACACAACATTTGTGTAATCATACATGTACATAGGGTAATGATGTTTGCCTCATTCTGTTATTATTCTTACCCCCAACCCAATCCCACCCCTCTTTTTCCTCTATGCAATCTATCCTTCCTCCATTCTTGCCTCCCTCCCAACCTGCATTGTGTATCATCATCCACTTATCAGGGAGATCATTCAGTCTTTGTTTTTTTGGGATTGGTTAATCTCACTTAGCATGACATTCTCCAACTTCATCCATTTACCTGAAAGTGCCATAATTTGATTCTTCTTTATGGCTGAGTAATATTCCATTGTGTATATATACCACAGTTTCTTTATCCATTCATCTATTGAAGGGCATCTAGGTTGGTTCCACAATCTAGCTATTGTGAATTGAGCAGCTATTAAAATGGATGTGACTGCATCACTGTAGTAATCTGATTTTAAGTCCTCTGGGTCAAATGGTGGATCCATTCCAAGTTTTCTGAGGAACCTCCACACTGCTTTCCAGAGTAGCTGCACTAATTTGCAACCCTACCAGCAATGTATGAGGGTACCTTCTTCCCCATATCCTTGCCAACACCTGTTGTTGCTTGTATTCTTGATAATAGACATTCTAATTGGGGTGAAATGAAACCTTAAGGTGGTTTTGATTTGCATTTCTCTTATAACTAGGGATATTGAACATTTTTTCATAAATCTGTTGATTGCTTGAAGATCTTCTGTAAAGTGTCTGTTCATTTCCTCAGCCCATTTATTGATTGGGTTATTTGTATTCTTGGGGTAAAGTTTTTTGAGTTCTTTGTAGATTTTGGAAATGAGTTCTCTATCTGAAGTGTGTGTGGCAAAGATTTTCTCCCACTCTGAAGGCTCTGTCTTCACATTGCTGATGGTTTCCTTTGCTGAGAAAAAGCTTTTTAGCTTGAATCTATCCCAATTGTTGATTCCTGCTTTTATTTCTTGTGCTTTGGGAGTCATGTTAAGGAAGTCTGGTCCTAAGCTGACATGATGAAGATTTGGACCTACTTTTTCTTCTATTAGGTGCAGGGTTTCAGAAAGAGAATAGTTTCTAAAAACTAATGTTTCTTTAGTGGTGGTTATATATCAGACACTGTCACAAATTCCACATGTCTTAACTCAATCCCCCAACAACCCTATGAGATGGGCACATATTAGTGTCCCTATTTTTCACTTTAAAGAATAGACATAGAAAGGAGGTTACAATTTTCCACTATGGAGTCAGTTTGTGCAGCTTATAGTGTTGCCTAGATAGTCAGCCCCCCATATTCATGAGCTCTGTATGCAAGGGTTCAACCAATGGCAGATAGAAAATTTTAACAAATACTGCATCTGAAATGAATATATACAAATATTTTTCTCATTAATCCCTAAACAATACATTATAACAATTATGTGCATAATGTTTGCATTGTACGTGGTATTATAAGTTATCTAGAGATATTTAAATTATACAGGAGGATGGGGTAGGGTATAAGCCAACATTATACCATTTTATGTAAGGGACTTGAACATCCACAGATTTTGGTATACTAAAGAGATCCTGAAATCCATCCCCTGCAGATATGGAGACCACTGAAATAAGGCACATGACACAGTCACTACCTGTAAAGAGGATTCTACCTCTATTCAGATTTTATAATAAAATGTAGAAATGTAATGATAGAGATGTGTGCCCAATATTATGGAAACCCAGAGGACTTACCTGAGCCAGATGGGGGAGAAGACAATCTGAGAAAATTCTTGAGTTGAGTCTTACAAGACTCAACAAATCTCACCAGGAAAGAAGTCATGAAACACTCAGAGGTGAGGAAGAGCATCCTCCACAGAGCAGCAAGGTGAAATTATGCATAGCGATACATGCAGGGGGATATCACATTTCATCAAATTTAAGATGCTGTGATTGTAAGACCTCCATCTTCATACTCTAAAAATGATTGACACATAATCATTGTATGTATATGGGATTTTGCTTGTCAGCTTTGCTGTGTCCAAAGTACCTGACAAGAGCAATTTGGAGGAGGAAAATTTTATTTTGCCTCAGAGTTTCAGAGGTTTCATCTATGGTGAACAGACCCCATTGCTCCGGGCCCAAGGTGAGGCAGAACATCATGGTGGAAGGGCATGGTGGAGGAGCACTACTGCATTCTTGGCAGCCAGGAAGCAGAGAGAGAGAGGGAGGGATAGAGGCCACAGAGAAGATTAAGCCCTCCAGGGTGCATCCCCAGTGATCCAGCTCCTCTAGCCATGCCCACCTGCCTACAGTTACCACCCAGTCAATGTATTCAAACTAGGATGGAACTGATTAGGTCACAGCTCTCACAATCCAACCATTTCACCTCTGAACTTTTCTGCATTAACACTGTAACTTTGGGGGAATACCTCACAGGGGTAGAGTGTGATTATTTTATACATGTGTATAATGTATAATAATCAAATAAGGTAAATTAGCATCTCCATCTCCTTAAACATTTATCATTTCTTTGTGTTGCAAAACTTTAAACTCCTCTCTTCTAGTTCTTCTTGAAATTTATAATAAATTGGTATAAACTGTAGTCACCCGACTATGCTGCAGAGCACTAGAGCTTAGTCTTCTATTTTCATATATACCACTAAGAAATTAGGATTCATCATCAGTTGAAACAGGGATATCAACTTCACGGATACTAAAATGTGAAAAAAACAAACCTAGAATAAAGAAATGAGGTACAAATACTTTGTGTAGCTGGTGACATTCATGAAAGGGGTAAGACAGAAGGAACCTGGTGTGAAATCTTGCTCTTTGACAGTAGGAGAGAAATAAGAAGAGATTTAAGGTGTTTTCAAACTCAGATTAACAGGACTCAGTGGCCACCTGATACCCTGGCTATCCAAATAGTTTCTACTTTTGGATAGTTTCTACTTTTTTTGGAAATAATTGGTTTTTCATTTATGCTAGTGGTATAAAACTTCTAAAAGAGATGAAAGAGAGTTGATTTAAAGGAAAATATAAGATGAATTATTATACTTATACATGTGACCATGATAAATTTTGTAAAGATGACTCTGACAAAATTAATGAAGAACGGCAGGGTTTGAGCCTTAAGGTACAGATATTAGAGTCTTCATCATGGGAGTAATAAGTGGAAATAAAGGGAATTATGTTCAAATTTAAACAAAGTATGCAAAACTTAGCTATGAAATGAGATTGAATATTAGAATCCTCAAAATATAAAAGTGAACCATTTGCATCATTCCCAAGGTAGGGTAAAACATCCTTATGCTTGAGCCTATGCAGAAGATACCTTAGAAGAGTGCATCTTAAATTTCTCAGTTGAGGGCTGGGGTATAGCTCAGTTGGTAGAGTGCCTGCCTCACAAGCACAAATCCCTGGGATTAATCCAGAGCACAGCAAAAAAAAAAAAAAAAAAAAAAAAAAAAAAAACCCTCAATTGACATCGTGGACTTGTAACATACATTTTGCAAATGAAGTGTGTCTGGTAGTAGAACATTCTGGCTCTTCATGAATGGTGGACATTTCAGGAGATGTTGGAAAAGGGAAGCCAGACTCATTAGTCACCAAAAGAATAAAAAACTATCTTTAGAATGCACAGAATTTCTAAAATTCAGCTCATTTCCAAGGTCAGTGGGTCATATCCACGCATATTTACTGAGTACCTACTCAGTATATGGTATATTCAAGTTATAAAGGGGAAAACCTTTGATGAGATTTCTGCATATCATATTTCAACCCAAGCAGCTCCAGGGTTCTCATCCCATCTCATTCCATTTGATAATAGTAGTGATGCTGTCATTGTTGGCTTCTTGCAGAAGTCCTTCAAAATGCTCATATGCAGGAGCTGAGAGAAGATGGTAAGTTGTAAGCCTTACTGTATGCCAAACACTTGGGTGGCAGTCCAGGCTCACTCCCTCAAGTCACACTCAAAAAACTCAGAAATCCAAGCTGTTGCTAACATTCGATTAAAGAGTGTTTAGATTCCACACTGGACTTATGCTCTTGCTATGACGTCTCTCTCCGTGTCTGAGCATTCCTCTATTCAGGAAGCCAATGTGACTCCATCCCCTTCAAAAACCACAGGCTAAAGTGCATTCAATCTTCAAGTATTCCTTTTGAAGGTGCAAGCAGTATTTGTCTCTCTTACAATTAAAAAAATTAAAGCACTAAGTAGTCAATAAATTCTTTATTTCTTCTAAGTTAATCTCTGAAGAATAGACTCCACTAATACTCCATAAAATTATGAGTTAAAAAAATTATGTTTTAGAGAAACATGAGGTAAAGACCAGTGAGACTTTGACCAGCACACAGCCATTTAAACTATAAAAATTACTTACTGATTATATAAGTAAAAGAAAACTACTGATAGGTAAGTAGATAGATGAAGGGAGGGAAGGAGATAGATGGATGGATAAATGAATAGATACATAGATGGAATAAAAGTCAGAATAACAAGGAAGCTTCTTCTTTGATTTTTCTTGAACAGGTTCGTGATTGCTGCTGTGATCACCTGAGGACACCAGACCCTCTCTCCTTCAGTTTTCCAAAGTGGTTTCTGCCAGTGATTCTCCAGGGAGTTTCCAGAAACCTTCAGTCTCTTCACCTCTTGTTCTGAGGTGTCAATATCTTGGACTGTGCAGCTACTGGTTGGTTCCTCCAGCTCTCTGGTCTTCAGACAGTCATTGTGTATGATCCAGCTTCTGGTTGTGTAAGTCAATCTAATAAATTTCCATTTAATAATTATACTTCCTGTTGATTCTGTTCCGTTAGAGAACCCTGAATAATACAGTCCCTAAGACAATCCCACCACAGAGATTAGTTAATATCTTTTTTAGAAGAGAAAAATAATGCACAAAGAAGTTCCCTAAGCAATCCAGGGTCTTACAGCCAGCTAAAGGAGTAGATATTTCTGAATTCAGTTCTATCTCTCCTAAAGCCTTATATATTTCACCACTGTGCCTCATTCACTGCACATGAAAATGTTAAGGAAAATCCCAAATGAAATATCTATTAAATAGACACTATTGAAATACATATAAGATGGATGAATATATAAAATGCAATTTATAATCAATTAATAATCGCATATTGCCTATGACTTGACTTAATTCCGGGAACTACTGAACCCTAGCATATGTTTCTAAACAAGCAGTGGGGTGGAGCCCCAGGACACAGCAGAACCTGCAGGAGGCCTGGAGAGTAGCTTAACTAAGGAATCACAGAGAATCTTATTTCCCAACCTGCTACCCCTGGCATCATGGGAAGACCCCCCAAAAGCAAATCTTTGCATTGGGTAAAGAGGTAGGCAGGGTGAATTTAGCATTCTTACCTTTGCAACTCAGATTGGGTGATGTGATCCACAGTCATAGTGTAGGAGGCAGCACCACAACACACAAAGCACCATTGCAACCCCACACACAGGAAATATTGGAAAGGAGAGCAAAGGGCAGTTCAGCGAAAATTAGAGAGCTGAGAGAAGGGATGATGTTGAAAGGAGAAGGAAGACTCACCCACATACCCTCAGCCAAGCGTGTTCTCACTTCCCCCATTTGTTGATAATATAGCTAAAGATACTGAAGGGACAATATATATGCTTTGAGAGATGAGCATACCAGCCTATCAATCTGATAGGCCAGGCAAGGCAATTGTATGCAAACATAAATTAGGAGCATGGCTCCTCAATACACGTATATTATACATATAATATTACTTTTTCCATTAGAAACTATTGTATGTTATAGGCCTTTGGGATCCCTTATGAATAACAAGTAGTGGCTATTGAATCACACACGTGTGTGTAAGATACACACACACACACACACACACACACACATATCTCAATGGCAGAACTACATTCTGAGAAATGTGCCATTAGGTGATTTTTGTCATGTGTACACTGAGCACATGCTGTTTTTGTTAGCCAACACATTGTTAAACTGCACATGAACATTTGTACACACACTCACACACCATTACAGAGAGTACACCACCATTTAAATGCATTTGCATTGGAATTAGGACAGTGGGAAGCTGCAGAAGTTTGAGAAACAAGTCAGCTCACCAGTAACTTCTTAGAAACAAGCTTAGGTCCCTGCTCTCAGGTCTCCAAAACTTACCAGACCTCTCTCTACTTCTGTTCTAAGTCATTCATGGAAATGTGAGCTTCTCTGTTGACTGGTTCCCTTCTTTCTCTTGTGCCCACACTGCGTTCTATGTTCCCTACCCTGATTCCACCACTCTCCAGTCACTCTGGGTCACCTGCTCCGAATAAGCAGACACCCTCCACTCAGCCTGGTCACACAGTTTGCTCTTTTTGTGTGCTTGGTGGCTATGTGGCCCTCTATGACTTCTCTCTGAAAGGGCTACCATTTGTTCCCAGTTCACGGATCTCAGGGTCAAAGGGAGGATTTGCCTTTCCCACTGCTCAGGTGCTTTTAGAATTGAGAAAATTCTACTTCAGATAAAACTCTGTTTGGAGGAAGAAAAAAATGGCAGAATGGTGCCAGGCAGCATTTCTCTTAGCTCAGCTGCCTAGAACTCAAACAGTGGGAATACCATGTCTCCCTAAGGCTGAGTGAAAAATCCTGAGACTGGAGGGGCAGTCTGCCCTAGTCCAGCCACAGACTGCTTGACTCACTAGCTGGATATAAAAAAAAGGAAGGAGAAAACTTCTGCCAGAGTTTATCAACCATCTACAATCCAGGAACCATCTTGCAGTGTGATGGAGCCTAAGGAAACTGAAGCCCAGATCTGTGAGTTTACAGCTAGGTCTATATGGGCCTGTTTGAACCTAGCAATCCAGTGGAAAGTCAGAATCTGGGAGCATTTTGCTGGGGAAAATACAGGTTGAAGAGGCTGGAGAAAGCTGGGCTCACCCTAGCTCTAGGAGTTCTGAAGCTTGCAGGGACACATGGGATTTGGGACCCCCTCCCCAGTCTCACATCTGCTGATCCCCAGGTCCCGCCAGGACTCATATCAGCCTGGCACCCAACAGGGACCTCCCAATCCCCAGTCTCCAAACCCCTCCCTAGCCCCAACCTGGCCCATCACTCACTGCTACACAACCAACACACCCGATAGAGAAACGTTCTCCATGACAGGTGCACAGGTCTCAACGCCCAGCCCTTAGGACTGCCAGGGAGAAAGGTGCCTGACCAGGAATTTAAAAAGGTGAGGATGGGAGAGATTTTGGTGACTAAATCAGAGACCAGGAATTGTGGGGGTTCGCAGGTGATGTAAGGGGCTAAGATCAGACTCCTACATCACCCAAGGGGAACACAAAAGGAATTCCTGGCATATAGTCTTCCAGCGTGGACCAGCAATTCCTATACTCTTCCTCCAGGAGTTTCGCCTCCCACCCTAGAAACCCTCACCATTCCTGAGGGTAGGGTAAGGCTACAATCAAACTCCAGACAACACCACCTAGAGGCTGAGAAAAAAAGCTGGAACTGCTCAATTTTCCATTGAGATCCTTTTTTATTTTTTTCCCCTCTCTCTCACATCTCTACCATTTTTGAAACCAAGTATTTTTCATGCATCAGTTCATTGAGAACAAGGATGTCTGAATAGTATATTACAAGTTTGTTGTCTATTTTTTTATTCTTAATTTTTTTTCATTTTCTTTTTTATTATTTTTTTCTTTTTTAAGTTTATATATATATATATTTTTTCTCACTTATCTGTTTCCCTGGGTTCTCTTTTTTGTCTTCTCTCCTGCTAACATCCAACTTCTATTAATTCCTCTTTCATGCTTCCTGTAATAATTTTTTACTTCTATCTTCTCCTTCCTCGTAAGCATCACATCCTATACCACCTCCATTTTCTCTTTGTTCACCATTAGAAATTGTAAAGCCCTTTGGCAAACTTACTTTTTATATTGCAGACAATAATTAAACACATCATTACTATGTATTGCGAAAGAACTGTAGACGTCTTAATAAGAGCTATTTGGTCTAAGGCTGTATATTGTTTGTATTGGGTACTGTTAATATTGGTCTCCCTCTAAAAAAGGTACTGGAAACCTTCAGGTACACTATAAGTCTACTGATCCACATGGCTCAAATCCACATGGCTAGATGGGAAGACAGACAAACAACATGAATAAACAAGTGACTAAAGCACACTCCAAACAAACCAAGATGATTCAGTTTTAGAGTCCATTGACAACACAACAGAAAAAATATCAGAGAAGGAGTTTAGAATGTACATAGTTAAACTGATCCTTGACATGAAGGAGGATGTAAGGAGTGAAATCAGACATAAATTTAAGGAGGTGAAAGATCACCTCAATAAACAGATAGAGATCCTGAAATCAAGAAGAAATCCACAAAGTGAAGGAATCAATAAACCAAATCAAGAATCAATGGAAAATATCACCAACACGAAAGGAATAGTCAATCAAAGGAGAAACTAAGTCATATTAAAAACCAGAAATAAACCAAAATGACAGGTAATACAAATCATATCTCAATAATAACCTTGAATGTTAAAGGTCGAAACTCATCAATCAAAAAACATGAATTGGCAGATTCAATTAAAAAACAATATGCTGTCTACAAGAGACTAACCTCATGGGCAAAGGTGAAAAGATGGGAAAAAACATATCACTCACATGAGTCCTGTAAACAAGCAAGGGTTTCTATCTTCATATCAGATAAAGTGGACTTCCAGCCAAAATTAATCAGAAGGGACAAAGAAGGACATTTCATATTGCTTAAGGGAATTATACATCAGCAAGACATAACAATTGTAAATATTTATGACCCAAACAATGAAGCATCCATGTACATCAAACAATCGCTTCTCAATTTCAAGATGCAAACAGACCACAACATAATAATACTGGGTGACTTTAACCCAGCTCTCTCACTACTGGATTGATCCTCCAAACAAAACTAAACAAAGAAACTATAGAACTAAAATATACAATCAATGATTTAGACTTTACAGACATATATAGAATGTTTCATCCATCAAGGAGAAAATACACTTATTTCTCAACAGCACACAGGTCCTTCTCTAAAATAGACCATATCTTAGGCCACAAAGCAACTCTTGGCAAAAACAGAAAAACAGAGCTAGTACCCTGCATTCTATCAGATCATGATGGAATGAAATTAGAAATCAATGTCAAAATAAAAAATAGAAGCTACTCTAACACATGGAGGCTGAATAATACACTATTGAATGATTAATGGATAGCAGAAGAAAGCAGGAATTAAATAAAAAAAATACTTAGAGGTAAATGAGACAACAATACAACATATCAAAATCTCTGGGACATTAGAAGGCAGTGCTAAAAGGAAAGTTCATTGCATTGAGTTCATTCATTAAAAGAGTAAAAGGTCAATGAATAAATGACCTAACATTACATGTCAAAGCCCTAGAAAAAGAAGAACAAATCAACCCCCAAAACAGTAGAAGACAGAAAATAATGAAGATTTTGAGGTGAAATCAATGAAATGGAAACAAAAGAAACAACTCAAAAAATTGACAAAACAAAAAGTTGATTCTTTGAAAAAATAAATAACATTGATAAACCCGTAGCAATGCTAAGGAAGAGTGAAAGAACTCAAATTACCAAAATTTGTGATGAAAAAGGAAGTATCATGATGGATACTGCTGAAATACAGATGATAACTGGAAACTATTTGAAAAGTTATACTCAATAAAATAGAAAATCTCAAAGACAACAATTTTTTAGAGACATATGACCTATCCAGACTGAATCAAGAGGGCATACACAAATTAAACAGATCTATTTCCAGCAATGAAATAGAAGATGCCATCAAAAGCCTACCAAACAAGAAATGCCCGGGACCAGATGTATTCTCAGTTGAGTTCGACAAGACCTTCAAAGAAGAAATAGGACCAATACTCTTCAAATTACTCCATGACATAGAAAAGGAGGAAACCCTTACAAACTCATTCTGTGAGGTTAGTATCACCCTGATACAAAAAGGAGACAAAAACACATTAAGGAAAGAAAACTTCAGACCAATATCACTGATGATCATAGATGCAAAAATTCGCAATAAAATTCAGGCAAATCACATACAAAAACATATTGAAAAGATAGTGCACCACGATCAAGTGAGCTTCGTCCCAGGGATACAAGGTTAATTCAACATACGGAAATCAATAATTCAGACTTGAAGATAAGAATCATATGATTATCTCAATAATTGCAGAAAAAGCATTTAACAAAATGCAATACCCCTTCATGTTCAAAACACTAGAAAAACTAGGGATAGTAGGAACACACCTAACATTATAAAAGCTATCTGTGCTAAGCCCTAGGAAATCACCATTCTGAATGGAAAGAAATTGAAAGCATTCCCTCTAAAAACTGCAACAAGACAGAGATGCCCTCTTTCACCACTTCTATTCAACATCATCCTTGAAACACTAGTCACAGCAATTAGGCAAAAGAAATTAAGGAGATATGAATAGGAAAAGAAGAACTCAAACTATCACTATTTGCCAAAGATGATTCTATATTTAGAAAATCCAAAACTTCTAGAACTAATAAATGAATTCAGCAAAGTAGCAGGATATAAAATCAATACCTACAAGTCAAACGTGTTCCTACATCAGTGATGAATCCACTGAAAAAGAAATTAGGCTAACTACTCCATTCAAAATAGCCTCAGAAAAATTAAAATGCTTGGGAATCAATCTAACAAACAAGGTTAAAGACCTCTAATAAGGAAAACTACAGAACACTAAACAAAGAAATTGAAGAAGAACTTAGAAGTTGGAAAGACCTCCCTGCTCCTGGATAGGCAGAATTAATATTGTCAAAATGTCCATACTACTAAAAGTGTTAAACAAATTTAGTGCAATTCCTATTAAAATCCCAATGACATTCTTCATAGAACTAGAAAAAGCAATCATGAAATTCATTTGGAAAAATAAGAGACCAGAATAGCCAAAGCAATCCTCAGCAAGAAAAATGAAGCAGAAAAATCATGATACTAGAGCCTAAACTATACTTCAGAGTCACAGTAGCAAAAGCAGCATGAGGTTGGCACCAAAACAGACACAAAGACCGATGATACAGAATAGAAGACACAGAGAGGAAACCCACATAAATACAGGTATCTCATACTTGACAAAGGTGCCAAAACATTCATTGGAGAAAAGACAGCCTCTTTAACAAATGGTGCTGGGAAAACTGGAAATCCATATGCAGCAAAATGAAAATAAATCCCTATCTCTTGCCCTTCACAAAACTCAACTCAAAGTGAATCAAACACTTAGACACTAGAACAGAGACCCTGTGCCTAATAGAAGAAAGCATAGGCCCAAATGTCCACCATGTTGGCTTAGGAACTTGCTTCCTTAACCAGATTCCTAAAGCACAAGAAATAAAATCAAGAATCAATAAAAGGGATGGGTTCAAATTAAAAAGCTTCTTCTCAGCAAAGGAAACAATCAATAACATGAAGAGACAGCCTACAGAATGTGAGAGAATCTTTGCCACCTGCACCTCTAATAGATATATAAAGGATATATAAAGAACTCAAAAAACTTAACACCAACAAAAACAAATAACCCAATCAATAAACGGGCTAAGGAAATGAACAAACATTTTACAGAAGAAGAAATACAATCAACCAATCAACATATATATTAAAAACTGCTCAACATCTCTACTATTAGAGAAATGCAAATCAAAACTACTCTGAGATTTCATCTCACTCCAGTCAGAATGGCAATTATCAAGAATACAAAGCAACAATAAATGTTGGTGAGGATGTGGGGAAAAAGGTACACTCATACACTACTGGTGGGACTGCAAATTGGTGCAACCATTATGGAAAACAGTATGGAGATTCCTCAAAAAATCTTGGAATGGAACCAACATTTGACCGAGTTATCTCACTCCTATATTTATACCCCAAGGACTTAAAATCAGCCTACTACAGTGATGCAGCCACATCAATGTTTATAGCAGCTCAATTCTCAATAGCCAAGCTCTGGAACCAACCTAGATGCCCTTAAACAGATGAATGGATAATGAAAATATGGTACATACACAATGGAATGTTACTCAGCCTTAAAGAAAAATGAAAGTACGGCATTTGCAGGTACATGGGAGGAGCTGAAGAATATCATGCTAAGCGAAATAATCCAATCCCAAAAACCCAAAGGCTGAAATTTTCTCGGATATATGGATGCTGATTCACATTAAGGGTGTGGTGGCTAGGGAAGAATAGAGGTAAATTGGGTTAGACAGAGGAGAGGTAAGGGATGGGAGGGGATATGGAGGTAGGAATGATAGTAAGATGAATTGGACATTATTACCCTATGTGCATATATGATTACATGTGCAGTGTGATTCAACATTGTGTACAAGTAGGAGAGTGAGATATTGTACTCCATTTATGTGTGATGTGTTAAAATGCATTCTCCTGTCATGTGTAACTAATTAGAGCAAATTTTTAAAAATTTAAAAACTTTCTGATTCACATGAAATAACTACAAATAGTCTTCTTTTGCTCATCCTCATTCCTATTATTTTATAAGAATTTTGTAACATGATATTGAATGTAGAGCTCAGATGGTACAAAGACACATTTTTCTCTCTCACTGTCTTGTGTGTTTTATTTGCCATGGGGAGTTATATCCATTCTCTGACAGTGAACCCACCTAGTCCTAGTCCCATATATTTTCTGGTCATTAAAGCAATACAAAGTCGTCTTCACATAAAACTAGCAGGCACAGTTTTAACTCATAAACCAGACTGTCCAATATGATACAACGTACAAGCTTCTATCTTTACTCAAAGTCACAGTGACATGTCCTTCTTCAGCTCCCACAAACCTGCTAGAGAAGGCATCCTGTCTATGAAGGGCTTCTTTAAGGGCTATTCCTGACCTAATCGACTGTGGCCTGCTTCTTCTGCAATCTCCAGCAATCTGACACTCCTTCTTATTGTCTTCTCAGGTGCCATGCCCTGTCTGGCATGTCCAATTGGACAGGACATAGCCCAACGACACAGCAGCTCTTTGGTGTGCTCATACGTGGTCCGTAGGGAATGCCAACCCATGTTTTGCCCTGACCAACTCCAGAAGTGCACATCTGTACAGATGTCCCTCCTGTGGTCAGCTCATCAGCAGTCAGCCTTTTAGGTTTCTCAGAAGGCATTGAGGCCCTAATCATCTCATACCCCAGGCAGTTCCCTAAGTCCTTCAGAAGCCATCTCCCTTCCCTTACAAAAAGGGGTTAGGAAGGACTTTAAGCATTACTCCTGGGGAAAGCCATTTAACAAATATTTCTCCTTGACAGTTGATACTTTCAGTTTACTCTGTCCATATAGGTAAGGTTTTTAATAGCTGTAAGTCAATTCTTATTTTTGCATTTTGTGGTAGATACTTTCTCTGATAATATTCTCTCACTTGGATCCTCACTTTGAAATCTGACACTGTCTTAAGAACGTGGTGTGTGCCATTATTCCCAGATAATTGACCCATAATTCTAGGAGGTAAGTATATTATGATGATTCCCCACTCAAAGGTGAGGAGAATGTAACTTAGAAAACAGTAAGGTGAATTGTGTGAGGTCACCCAGGAAGTGACAGAGCTAGATGTTAAACCATATTTCTCAAATTCTGGATCTCAGGCTATTATTATACTGTTCTCTACTGCTTCTTGAATGTGGGGACTCTCCCAGGTCCCTCTTCTTCAGTTACTGAAATCTTTGGTACAAGACTCGCTGACTTCCCCAGTTCTGCGGTGATCTCCAATAGCTTCAGCTTCCTGGGCAATCTACCCAATGGTCATTTGATCTCCCCAGTTCCAGTGGATACCACCTCTGTTCTTGCCATGACCACCTCTTCTCCCTCTTCTTTAACTCTCCTTTAGTTATTGTCACAACACTATTTCTTGGATAAAACCCAGTTTTCAAGTTCCTTGATGTCTCTAATAATTTTACAATATTAGATCCCTCCTGTGCTAGACCTCTTTCTCTTCCCAGTCTAATTCTTTCTAATCTTTCATGGTCAAGTTTTTTTGAAAGAGTTGGCTAATGCACTTTCTCTAATTCATAGTAACTATTTTACTTTCATTTGTCTAAGGTAATATATCACCCTTTTAGGAAAGTCTCTCCTAAAGCAACATGATTGGGTGGGGCTCCTCTGCTAAATGCATCCATAGTACCTGTCTTCACTTACCTTCATTGTTACATGAATCTTCTCCAGACAGAAAACACATTTCAGTCAGGGATGCTGCTTTATGTTCTTAACAGAGAATTTGACACCCAATAGAAACTCTCTGAGTGTTTATGGGTGAATAAAAAAAGCAGTCAATGGGGAAATCCAACTAGGCTGGCAGAAAAAAACCTATTAAGAGACAAGTAGAGATAAAATTTTTGAGAAGGCAATTTTGTAGAATAGTCCAGATGGAAGGAAATACATGTAACTTGGCCCAGAGTCCTAACTGGGAGCCTTGCAGGAAGGAATTGGTGGTGAAACACCAGTGAGCAGTTGTCAGGGCAATTTTTACTTTCCAGAGGGAGAAGGAAAACCAAAAGAAATGCCTCATGTTATTATTCATGAAAAGAGCTTAATGGCCAAGTGGGAACATTTGTTAGGGGACAAAATGAAAGGAAGAGTTTAAAAGCTAAGACAGCCTGGTGACTATTTCAGAATAGCTCGCTAAAAGTCCAGGATAAATGCATGCCAAGGAACTAAAAGACCTGGCACTTTAAGGAAAGCAACAAAAGCACACATACAACCCTTCATGGTCAACTGGCAAAACAAAATAGGTTTTTCTTCTGCCATTTTTCAAAAATGGAAAGACAGGCTAAGTGAGGAAAACAGGAAGGCATACACTAGAAATTAGACATGCCCAAAAAAAGAATTTAAGAGAGTATTGGTAAGGGATTCCAAGGCTAAAAATAATAGACTCTTTATATTCACAGAAAGGGCGAGGTCAGCTAGAGGCTCGAGAGCTGGTTAAATGGATGTCATGCAATCACAGGACTCTGGAGAAGCTACGAACAGCAGCCACGACAGAACAGGATACTTTGAGCAGCTACTGGCTGTACTCCAAGCACTGCATTAAGTATTTTATATACATTACCTCATTTAATCCCCACAACTTCCTGTTATTAATCTCACTTTATGGATGAGGAAACTGAGGCACAGAGAAGTTAAAATAAAAAGCCACACAGCCGGTGGCAGATTTGAGATGTGAATGCCAATGAGAATCTAGAGTCTGCATTCTCTGTGCTTTAGATTTTGCTAGCAGATGCCAAACAGATCAGGGTAACTGCACCAGTTAATGAAAAATACACAGAATGAAACTGTCAAGGCAGATATAGGTGCAGCAGGTAACTATCAGATGGCATTCACATGAGGGCTTATTAAAATTGACATACAGCCACTTAGCTATAGAGGTGAGCAGGGTAACCTAAGCCCCACCTCCATCTGTTCCCCAACATGTCAGTGAGCACAGATGCACTACAGAGCAGTGAATCTCCACTATCTCCCGATAAGATAGTGCCACCTCTAACCAAAGTTAGAGTCACTAAACATTGAACAAAATGATAGCTAGCCTAGAAAAAGCTGTAAAATGTGTAAAGAAAAAAATCTGCAGGCCTGTCTTATTTACTAAAGCATGTCACATACCTTAATTCATCCCTTCAAAGAGTTAAAGAAAATGAGTGACTTTGATAGATTTTGACATAATTTATTTTGATATTATTTGAGACTATGCCTTGCTCCAAAAGTTTAAATCCAAGACAAGGCATATTAAAACAGAAAGCAAGAAAGAAAAGGTAAGGTCAAGGTCAAAAAAGATGGCCAGAAATTGAGCTAAACCCTTATTTCATGGGTCCATAAATTTCAAGTCCAAGTTTTCCAGCAAGCAACATGTACATGGGCAAAAAGAAACATTGCCAACCATACAATTTACAATTCCAGAGAAGAGAAAGAAAGTCAGTTGTTCATGAGAACCTGTTGTTAACACCTGCATGGGGCAGGGATTTATTCTGGGAATTAATAGGACCCTGTGTGATGTAACCAACAACTTATCATCATTCATCATTGAACAAAAGGATATGGTTCAAAAAACTATTTTCATATCTACTCTCAATAGAGACAGTGCATCAAAATCAGTTGTCACATAGGGGCAGAGTTGGATGCCTTGAAACAATTTGTGCCAAAGCTTGTATTTCATTGTTTGAGTTACTAACAGACTTTTTGGTAAATGGTTTGATTATTTGTTCTATGACAGGTACAATTAGGCATAAATTGTCAATAAATTGAATGACGAGTCAGAATCTTTCTAAGGGAAGAACACTGTTGTAAATGATCTGGAGGAAGTGTTGGAGAATAAACCCTTTGGGATTGGTGACAGTGCTTAGTTATTTAAGGTAGCGTATAGACAGTCTTCCACAGATCTGTAGGTTCTGTTTCCTCGATTCAATCAATCACAAACTGGAAATATTTGAAAAACAAATTGCATCTGTACTGAACATTATACAGACTTCCCCTTGTCATTACTTCCTAAACAATACAACAAAATTATTTGCGTAGCTTTAACAATGTACTAGGCATTAAGAGCAATCCAGAAATGACTTAAGGTACACAGGAAGAGGTGTGTAGATTATATGAAAATACTATAACAACTTAAATAAGGGTCTTGAGCATCCCTGACTTTGGTATCCATGGAGGGTCCTGCAACCAATTTCCATGTAAACTAAGGAATGACTGCATTTATTCATTCATTTCTTCATCAGCTATTTACTAGATGCAATTCTGTTCCAGGTAAGCACAGCATTAAGTTTCGGGTCTCACAATTTTTTATCCTCTTGCAAATTACATCCTAGTGGATAAACCACAGCACTCTGAAACAGCTGGGAAAGAAGGCAAACTATTGTCAGGAACAAAATGAAAAATGCAGGGTGGTTGCCTTTTGGCCATGAGATGCTTTCTAGAAAAACTAGCATAATTCAAGATTAACTTTCCCTAAGGAACAAATGTAAAAGTGGAGTGAAGGGGCATAGCAAATTTGGAGACCATCGACCTTTAGAATGTTTGCTACATACTTTTACTTTAAAACTGCTTTTTACTTTCTCAGCAATATCTCTAATGTTTCTCTTCGTGCTCTCTCCAAAATTACCAGCACAGCACTTTTTGGTCATTTGACCTACTTTACAGTATTTTATCACGTCTACCATGCTTCTGAAAGGAGTGATTTCCAAGTATCACTTTCAGCAGTGGCTCTAGAACCACAGCAAAAGGAATGTTTTGAACACCTTGTTGAAAGAGATTTTTTTTCCAGGATTACATTAATAATAACACTGCTTATCAAATAATGAATTTTAATAACAATGCATATTCAGATATCAACATGATTGTCAAAATTGCTCCAGAGTACTGAGATGCCTTATCAATTTCAACATGCTTCTTGGGATACTGACAGTGTGTGTGTGTGTGTGTGTGTGTGTGTGTGTGTGTAGTGTGTACTTTACCAGCCAAAATTCTATTTTTCTAAGGCAATGGTATAAAGCTTTCCTATAATTGAGCCTGTCAGTCAGTTTTGAAAGCTTGCAATTCTTAGTATTTTATTTTTAAAAATACAAAATCTGGACACTTTATTTTGGCATGAAGTAAGACCTTAATATTTTGTACTGCACTTTTACAAATTTGCCAAATACAAATTCAGACAAAAATGTGACTGCCTTGGAATACAGAAATGTTTTATATTAATAGTATAGAGTGAGGAGCTGGAATTTACAACCAGGCAGCCTTGGATTTGACTCCTAGTTTTACCACTTACAACTTTGGTCAAGGTTCATACTTTAAGCTTTAGAGTCAGGAGCCAAGGATCAGGAAACTGGAAAATAAAGTAAAAGAGACAGGTCCCAAGAATGAACTACTGAAGAGTTGTGGTCAGCCCAATAGATGCTTTTTTGTGTGTGTTCTTGGCCTTGATATTACTGTTGAACGATCATAGAATGTCTTTATTGGAATCTTCTTGAGGCTTGCCTAAATCATCATTACTTCCAACTTATGGGGCTCCACTGAGGTTTTTCCACCCCTGCAAATCAAGACACCATTCCTTTTTTAGCACAGAGTGATATTTACTATGAACGTTGCTATCTGGTCTACCTGTGCAGAGAGAAAAGCCATCCAACTAAATAAAAGGTGTCCATGTCACAGGTGGGTAAGAGAACTCACTGGGGCCATTACCATTGAACTCTCATATAAACACTGCTTTTGGAAGAGAAACTTGATACCTCTGGCCACAAGTCTCAAAGATTCCTCCCAATTTAAGGACAACTTGGTTCACATTCTACATCCTTCTCCCAGGCAGTGTCTGGACACCTCACTTACCCACGAGGGGACCAAGCCAGAATGGAGTGTAGTTCTGACTGAGTGTCTTGTGGGCACTTGGCCTGCCTTGTCACTGTGGTTCTAGATGACTGACAGCTAGGTAACAACTGCCCAGAAAGAAACAATGTATTCTTTTTCTTGGTCAAGTCTTTGTAAAAACAGTCACTCAGTCTTCCTATTTAAATTGAAAGGCTTGAATGCATTTAGTCTATCCATTTGAAGGAACTGAAATCTACAGGGAAACATCTTGAAACTTTATCAAGTAGATTTAAAAATAAATGTGTAAATCATGCACTGGGTATTTTCCCAGTGTGATGGGTTAAACTATGGCTATGACTATGCAATTGGTGCTAGAAGGAACTTTACATATTCAGGTTAAGTATTCCTCCTCCAAACTGCTCAGGACCAGAAGTGTTTTGAATTTCAAATTCTTCCAAATTTTAGTGTATTTGTATACATATAATGAGAGAGCTTCGAGATGGGAAAAGTCTAAATATGAAATCCATTTATGTTCCATATACACTTTGTACACATCATCTGAAGGTAATTTTTTGCAGTATTTTCAATGTGCCAGCAATATGACGGCAACCCCTCCACTTGTGGTCAGGTGTGGAATCTTCTATTTGCAGTGTCATTTTGGTAATCAAAAAGTTTCAGATTCTGGAACATTTCAGGTGTTCAGAGGAGAGATGTTCAACCTATAACTGTGATTTAATTTGCTTTTCTCCTCTGGAAAAAAAAATATAACAGTTGAAATCAGAGACTCTAATCTTGGGTCACCAGTGCTAGACACTGAAGAATTGTCTTTCTGATCTTTCATCGGATGTGATGGCAACCTACATGAATAACTTGAGTGACATTTTTGAAGGACAGTCAGTTGATTTTTTCAATGGACTTTGTTTGACTTACTTGAGTTTATGAGATTAATATAGTAACAAATTGGATTCCTAATATGCTTTTGACTTTAGTGAATTGGAGTTTGACTTTAGTTTAAATGTAATAAAATAATTCTGATTTTGATGTAGTCTAAATTGCCTTAATCTTATTTTCCAATAAAAATAGAGATTGTTAATAGATCCCCACTAGTAATATGTCACCAGCACTAAGGTAGACTTCATGAAGAGTTTGTAGTATAAACACTCATAAAATTCATGTCAGGAATAGCAACAGCAACGCCATCAAAAGTTCAGGACAGCTACCTAGATTTGAATTTCAGATAAAACATGAATTATTTTGGTACAAATACATCCCATGCACTATTGGGGAAATACTTATTCTAAAAGATTACTCATCAAATTTACCTGGATATCCTATAGTTTATCCAGCACACCTACCTATCCTCCAAAGACTCAAAGTAGAAAAAAGTTCCCTGATGTTCTTGAATGTAGGGAATTCAAATTAAGACAAGATCTGGTTCAATTAAACCATCTTCAGTGTGGAGTCAAGTGAGCAAGCCATGACCAGAAGCCTGCATCAGTACTTCTAAGATGTTCTCTACAGCTCACCTTGTGTGAGCAGTAGATGGGAAGAGAGGTGGCCACAGTCAGCAAAGCATGAGAAACCTCAGCACAGGAATTATTTTAACAGATTTATGCTGCATACATAAAGCATATGGGTAAGGACTGCTTCCTGAGTATTAATTAAAAGCCATAATATTCCAAGCCTATAGGAGCACTCTATTTTCTTTATACTATACCCCACCCCTACACCTCTCCAACACACACACACACACACACACACACACACACACACGTGCTTGCACATGCATTTTCTTATACTTTCAGTTAGGGTTAGAAAATTTCTGCATACTACTTTTTCTCTAGGAACTCTGGATGTTTGCCTTCTCAGCACTCCACATCCCATAATCCATTAATCAACCTGCAAAAGATAAACTGCACCATGTTTTTGTCTTTTATAGTCACAGCATCAAAGGACCTAGTAGTAATACAAAGGCTTTTAAATGAAATCAGTGTGATACAGTTAAAAGAGCAGTCCAGATTTCCTGTTCTTAACGGCAGCTGACTGCCATCCCTCCTAACTTCTTATTTAAAGACTCATGAAGACAGAGAAAAAGAATAAAAAAGCATTGACCACCACCTCAAACCCAAGACTGAGTGATAAACACAATAGTATCAGAGGAAGATGGTCAATAGGTAGAAAGCAAAAGAGCTGATTTAAAAAAATATATGTGCAAGTTTCATGTTATTATAGCTCCTAGAATATCATAACAGAAAAGCAGTCTTTATTTCCTCTCAGTTTGCCACATTGGTAGTGTTGGGTTTAGCCAGGGACCCCAAGCTAAAGCAACCATTCTTCTTTATCCCTTATGTAATGCTATGAAGAAGGCAGAACACTGACTTTTTTTTTTTTTTTTTGTTATCAGAGACTGAACCCAGGGGTGCTTAACCACTGAGCAACATCCTCAGTTCTTTTTATATTTTGAGACGGAGTCTTACTAAGGTGCGTAGGGCCTTGCTAAATTGCTGAGGCTGACTTGAACTTGCAATCCTCCAGCTTCCTGAGCAGCCGGCATTACAGGTGCACACCACTGTGCCCAGTGAACACTGTTTTGTTTTGTTTTTTTTTTTGTTTTTTTAATCTAAGGGTTCCACTGGCATGTTTCTCTTTTCAGAGTCAATCCCAGAAGGCCACTGTTAGGTGAATGTGCGCCATCAGTGCGTTCTGGGATTTGCTCTTAAGCAGGCTGCACCAGTTTTGTTCTCCAGAATATGATAGGTCAGCAATATTATAAACGGAACTTAGAAAGATTTTCACATAAACCTACCAAAAATATGCAACATATATAAATCCATCACACTATCAAAAAATCTGAATTGTTGATCAAGTTGACTTCCAAATGCTCTGTCCTTAGCTTGACTATTTTCCGATTTTCATCTGTAATTCTTTCTAGAACTCTTTCTAGATACAAATGTGACTCTTTCAAATTTAGAGTTGATATCATTTTGCTTATCTGGCCATCAAGCAAATTCAATGGTGTGTTAAATTTTCTCCTTTTAATGAAACTTTGTATTGTCAAAGCTGCATCAAACTTTTGACCCCAGAATCAGAGCACGAGGGCAGATGGCAACCAGCTCAGTCCCCGGTAGTTTATGAAAACCAGCTTCTTAGGAATATTTTTGGGAGGTAGAGCATCAAAGAGGAAGTTAACTGGACTCCTGAACAAATGAGTGCAATATGAAGGAGACCTCAAGAGGCATTTGGTGTTCATTAGCAGGCATTCAGTAGTTGCTTTGTCATTTTTCTTGTTTGTCATAAAAAATAAATAGAGTTTAATAGATGATCTAACCTAGCAGATTTTGGCCACAAAGTAGACTGTGTCCCATTATGATCTTGATGTGTATAATTTAAAGAAAGATGGAACATGAAACCATTTCCAGCACACATAGGGGAGTGAGTGACATAGATTTAGTCCCTGATTGTGCAGAAATGAAAACCAGTACTATCTTGGATGGTGTATTAAATCTTGTATTCTGTTTTATGGAGTTTGGGCTGTAAACAGCGTATTTCAGAATAATTAACCCTGTCATTTTTGACTTAGAAGTTTGTTTTTGAAAACAGGAGTGTTTTATGTGGGACACAGAAGCTTAAGAGCCTTAATAGATTGTATGAAGGCCAAAAGAAATTCAAAGGGCAGTTCCTGTTAACTCACAGGTCAAAATTACCATCAGTTAGCAAGAATTAAGACATGCCCAGCAAACCCTGGGGAAATTCTATGCTTGATGGGAAAGATCTGGGATTCTGACCAGGACCTCTCGCCTGCCTGGCCGGGGCTGTGAGGTGACTGGCAGGGCTTACAGAAATGGTGCCTTCAGTATGACACATTGGATAATCATCTCCATTTCCACAGAGCAGCATCAGGAACGGATTAACCTCTGTGGCAATCTGGGAGACTCTTATCGGGGACTTTTCAGACTTTCTGCCTGGTGGGTGAAGCGTCTTGATCATAGTCACTCTCAGGGGATTTTCCTTGAGATATATTTCTTGATTTGTTCTCAGATTTGTAGCCTACATTTGGTTTTCTTTGTTCTCAAATTATGGGAATCCTCTCCATGCAATTTTAAGAAGTCAGTTGGATTTCTAAAGTCACTAAATTTGAGAAAAAAAAATTCTTACCAAGATCAGGACCCAGAAAAACTTTCTACACTGACAGTTCCCTTTTTCCTCTGATCATGCAGAGGATCATGCATGTCTTTTAAAAAACATCCAGTCAATAAATGCTTGGTTAATAATGCAGAGACATAATGTTCCTAAATGCACTATATTATCATTTAATTAAGAATCTCCAAAATACTGCAAGAAGTGTGTCTAGCTGGTCTCATTTTATCTTTCAGATTGTGAGACTGGCTGACATGCTGAAGGGTCACCAACTAAGTGGCAAACTTGAAAGGGATCAGCAACATTTGTCTCATGGGAACTTGGTTGAAAAACTTCTAATGGTACTTTCCTTTCAGATTCCATGATTCTACCCTGATTACTTTCTACTTCATACCAACAGTTCTATCCCTCTAGCCCAAGCATGCATACAATTTATTTCATCTGGTATTTATGAATATGATTAGCATTTACTTTCTTAAATTGTCTCTCATGAAATGAAATTTATCTTCCTTGAGAGTTCAGTGATTCAACAAGAAAAATCAAAATGTACCCAGAAAAAGACATATATAAATATTGACCAAACAACTATACTAAATTCATACCAAACAACTACATGCACTCTTCCAAAAGAGAGAAAAAAATAGTAAAATAGTAAAATTTATCCGCACACCCAGGAACATACCCCTCTGCTCCGTTGATGGAACATATTTGCTTGACAGTGTCTCACTACCCTTCCTTTGAATTAACAGCGAGAATTCTGTCAATCAAGGAGGGCTTCTCTCCAGTTATGTGATAGCTACAAAATCATGAGTGAAATTTCATTGACAAAAACAAAATATGTATACATATATGTATATGTGTGTGTGTATCTATACATGTATATATATATATGTGTATAGATATTGGTCCTACAATTTCACAATACTAGGGTCCGTCCACCCAACAGCATCCTAGTATACTCCTGTGACATAAAGATTATAGCTCCAATTTCAGAGGTGAGGTAACTAAGGCTTTGGAAATAATCATTTGACCAAGATCAAAGGGACTATAAGGGGTAGGCTGAACCTTCTGCTCAGACCACTTGCAATTCATTTTTTTTCCACTAGACCAGGAAAGGAACTACAGTAGCAAACATTCTTAAGGTTATCAACTCAATGCTAGAACCTCAAAACAATAGAGGTTCTAACATTGTTCTAACAATTGAGGTTCACATCTGTCAAGTTAAGGAAGTTTTCTTCCTCCTCCTCCTCCTCCTCCTCCTCCTCCTCCTCCTCCTCCTCCTCCTTCTCCCTCTTCCTCCTCCTTCTCCTCCTTCTTCTTCTTCCTTCTTCTTTCTTCTTTTTCTTCTCCTTCTCCTTCTTCTTCTTCTTGTAGCAGGGGTTGAACTTGGGGTGCTTAACTACTAAACCACATCCCCAGCCTGTTTTTAATATTTTATTTTGAAACAGGGTCTTGCTAGGTTGCTTAGGGCCTCGCTAAATTGCTCAGGATGACTTTGAACTTGTATCCTCCTGCCTCTATGTGCATATTATTCAGATATTTTAATTTCATAATGTCAAGTATATAGAATGACAATTTTCAGCTCAATTACCTGAAGTCTCTACTCAGTTGTATTAATTTTACTTTAGTGATAATAGAAATTATATTTTTAAGAAATCATAAAAATGAAAGCAAATACAGCATTATAGTGTGAATCTTTCTCCAAAGTTAACCATATTAAACTCTGTATATCCTTTCTGACGATTTTTATGCGTAAGGCCATATGCGTGGTTGATACGTGTGTGAAAGCTTTTTAATTTTTCACGAAATTTAAGAATTTATGAGTAATATAAACATAAAATGCTATATACCTTGTTCATTTCACTCAGTACTACACTTTCCACACCCTTTCTCTTCCATCATGTGTACATCAACATCTTTCTTTTGAAAACCATGTAGTGCTGATTGATACATACCACAGTGCACCTGCTGATTAACATACTGGCTGCTTTAATTTGAGGGTTTGATTTATTTTTGTATTAAATATTGCTGTTTAATTCCTGGGCTTATACTTGATGCCTTCTTAATTTAATAGATGTGGTCTTAAATCCTAAGTTTTCCCATAGATCCCTTCCAACAGTGCATGAGAGAATGTTTTTTATCCCAGACCTTGGCCAACCTTGGTGTACATTGAAATTTCAAACTTTTACCAAATTAATAGGTAAAATATGACATTTCATTTCACTTTGCATTTAACTGTAAGTAAGGGTAAGTATCTTTCTAGCAGCTATCAACTTTTTGAGAATTGTCCATTTTCTTCTGATAATTTTGAAGGTTCTTGGAAATATTGCCAATAATGATTTTTAAAACCATTGAAAATTATAATCATAATCTATCAGTCTTTCACATTGCAAAAATTTTGCCTAATTTTATTTTTCACATTTGACTATTTACAGTATTTTAACAATGTTAATTGACATATGATAGCTTGTCTCTGGAGTGTACGACTTGACAGCTTTTGATATAAATGTGTATATCTGAGAAACACCACCACAGAAAAAACAATCATCACATTTTATTTTGTCCCTCCCACCCCTCTGCCCAATTTATGCTTGTATTTCCTGTTACTACACATCAATATGTATATTCTAGAATTTTGTGTTCATGGAATCACTTAGAAAGGACTTTTTATTGCCTGGCTTCTTCATTCAGTACAATGATTTGGTATGTGTTTATGTATTCAACTTTTGATGGACACTTAAGTTGTTTCCATTCATATGAACATTTGTTAAAAGTTGCTGGCCACATGCTCTTTTTTTCTCTTACATAAATGCCTAGGAGCAGAATGACTGGGTTACTTGGTAAATATATTTTCAACTTTATAAGGACTTCAAACTGATTTCCAAGGCTCTTGTACAATCTTTCATTACCAAAAGCAGTGTGTGAGAGATTTCCAGCTCCTGCACATTGCTGCCAACGCTGGATCAGTTTTTTAAATTTTGGCCATGCTAATACATGCTTATCTTACAGTGGTCCGCAGTTACATTTCACTAATGATTAACGATATTTAGTGCTTTTTCTTGTGCATCTTTGATAGCTTCATCTGATATTGTCTAGATATTTTGCACATTTTCTTATAAGGTTGTTTATTTTCTTATTGACTTTTGAGTTATTTATATATTTTGGATACAAACTTTTTAGATGATGTATGCTTTCAGAATGTTTTCTCCCAGTCTGTAGGTTGTCTTTTCATTTTTTTAAACATGTGTTTCAAAGAAGCTTTGTAATGTTCAGTATATTTTTTCTTTCATAGATTGCAATTCTGTATTATATCTAAGACATTTATTTGCCTAAACAAAGGACACAAAATTTTCTTCTGTTTTATTTTAGAAATTATATAATTTTACGTTTTACACTTAGGCACATGATCCATATTTAGCTAATTTTTCAGGATGATGCATGGTTTTAGAGTTCATGTTTGTTCATTATTCATGTGTGTGTCTAATTGATGCAGCACACTATTCTGAAAAGACTACCCTCTCTCCAGTGAACTGCTTTTACACCATTGTCAAGAATCAGTTGCTCATGTGTGTGGAATAATCTCTATGCTATTTGTTACATTGACATATTTGCCTATCTTGATGACAGTACTATACTGATTACTTAACTTTATCATATGTTTTGAAAACAAGTATTACTAGTCCTCTGATTTGTTCTTTTTTAAAAAGGTCTTAAATTACGGTAGATCCTTTATTTTTCCATGTATATTTTAGAAGATGTTTATCAAGTTCTAGGAAAAAATTCTGTTGAGGCTTTTCTTTGCATTTAATTGAATCAACATATCAACATGTGAGAAATTAACATATCAACAACAATGTGTCTTTTGAAGCAGATACATCATTCCATTTATTTAAGGCTATTTCATTTCTATCAGATTCATTTTATAGTTTTCAATGTAAGTGTTTCATATATTTTCTCATATTTATCAATAAGAATTTTATGTTATTGCTAATGATATTTAAAATTTGTTAATTATGAGTCTATAGAAATGCAATTGATTTTTGTGTATTTTATCCTAGTATCTTGCTAACCTTATTTACTAGATCAGTAGACTTTTGTCAATTTCATTGTGTTCTCTGTATAAATAATCATATTCCCTGCAAATAAAATTTTTATCTGAATTTTTTTTTTTTTTTTTTTTGAACCAGGGATTGAACTCAGGGACACTCGGCCACTGAGCCACATCCCCAGCCCTATTTTGTATTTTATTTAGAGACAGGGTCTCACTGAGTTGCTTAGGGCCTCGCTAAGTTGCTGAGGCTGGCTTTGAACTCGCAATCCTCCTGACTCAGCTTCCCAAGTCGCTTGGATTACAGGCGTGCACCACCACGCCCGGCTTGAATATCTCTTTTTTTCTTGCATTATTGCATTGGCTAGAATCTCTAGCTTAGAAAATTTGCAGTTTTCATCATTAAATATGATGTTAACTATAGGCTTTTCATGGATGCTATGCTGTTCTGAATTTCTTGATACTTTTTTCCAGAAATAAGTGTCACATCTTCTTAAATGCTTTTTTCTGTGTCTTAAGATGATCAGTTCTTTTTCAAGAATAAATAAATTTTTCCAAATTAATAAATGGGCAAAGGAACTGAACAGGACTTCACAGAAGAAGAAATACAAATTTCCAAAAAATATATGAAAAAATGCTCATATCTCTAGCAATTAGAGAACTGCAAATCAAAACTACACTGAAATTCCATCTCACTTCAGTCAGAATGGCAGTTATAACAAAATAACAATAAATGTTGGTGAGGATGTGGGGACAAAGGTTCACTCATTAACTGCTGATGAGACTGAATTAGCGCAATCATTATGGAAAGCAGTATGGAGTTTCCTCAGAAAACTTGGAATGGAACCACCATGTGGCTCATTTATTCTATTCAGTTTGTAACCAAAGGACTTAAAATCAGCATACTACAATGATGCAGCCACATCAATGTTTATAGCAGCTCAATTCACAAGAGTCAAACTATGGAACTAACTTTGGTGCCCTTTAATAGATGATTGGATAAAGAAACTGTGGTATTTATACACAACAGAATATTAGTCATAAAGAAGAATGAAATTATGGTATTTGCCAGTAAATGGATGGAACTGGAGAATACTATGCTAAGTGAAATAAGCCAATCCCAACAAGCCAGTCCCAAAACTAAAGGCTGAATGTTCTCTCTGATATGTAGATGCTAACCCACAACAAAGGAGGTTGGGGAAGGGAAGAATGGAAGTTCATTGAATTAGACAAAGGGGAATGAAGGGAAAGGTGGAGGGATAGGAATAGGAAGGACAGTAGAATGAATCTTTCCTCTGCTTATATATGAATACATGACCAGTGTAACTCCACCACAAGTTGGGATCCTAATTAGGACATACTCCATGATTGTATAATAAGTCAAAATATACTCTACTGTCATGTGTATCTAAAAAGAACCAATTTAATTAATTAGTTAATTAATTAAATACCTGGGAGTAAAATGATGATCAGATTTTTCTTTTATAAAGTGTTGATATTGTGAATTACATTGATTGATTTTTGAATATTGAATCAACTTTGCTTTTTGAGGATAAAGTCCATTATTGGACTTTATTTGCTAAAATAATGTTTGCCATTTTTCCTACGTGCTTATGGGTGACATTGCTCTAGTTTTCTGAGGCTGTCTTCAAGAAGATATGTAACCCAGAGAGGGGGACTGTGTTTATTGGTGTTGATGGGTTGTGGGGAGCTTCCTCCTTGAGCAATCTGAGTTATGGGGTAGTGGGTGCTCCTCGTATCTGCTATACCCTACATTTCTCTGTATAGTAATATGTAGCAGAATCATGTTTGGGTCAACAACAGACCACATGTAGGTTGGTGGGCCCAGAAGATCATAGTGCCCTATGGTACTGTCATCATCTTAGTTTGTGAAACTGCATTCTGCAAAGTTGGCTCAATAATGAAATAACCCAGAGACACATTTCTCCCAATGTGTCCCCATCATTAAGTGGCCCATGACTGTGCTTCTTAGTAACCTTTCCTTTTTTACTCCATTGTCTGGCTATGGTCAACAGTTCTTCATGTTAAGTACTGATTTCCAATTATACTGCACAAGCATCTGAGAACCATCTATACCATGTATTTTTTAAAAACTTGTTGACTCTTTTTTTGGTCATCTGTAGTAATGTTGAGCTCTTGTGGAATTGGAACTGCCAGTCTTTCTTTGTATTTGAGGCTAAAAGATAGATTATTATGTTTAGAACTTTTTTCCATAAAGGGTCAGAAGGTAAACATTTGAAACTTTGAAACTTATGGCATGAAAGGAGACATATTATTAGGAAACAAATAAGTAGGGCCATGTTCCCATAAAAGCCAATTTACAAAACACAGGTGACTGAACTCTGGTTTCAAAGACAACTCTGAATGTTTTAGAACCTAATGGAAGAAGGCAAAGAAGATGAGATGTGTTCTTCTCTTTTTTTGTACTGACTTTACTTATCAGAGAAGTTTTCTGTCTCTTTTGAAAGAACAGAGAATCCGATCAGTGGTAAATAGAGAAAAAGTAAAGAAACATTTCTAGGTGCTGGGGACTCATCCCTCACCGACAGAGGTGCCTGACCCAGAGGCAGGCTCCACTCCACTCTTTCGTGGGCCTTAGCAGAGTTGTTTTGAAATGCCCCTTCACTGAAGAACTAAAATACAAAGCATTTGTACACTACTCTTTGATGTTGAGTACCACACCAAAAGCACAAAACTGACTTTGAATCCTGAACACCTTAGCTGTGGAGCATTGGGTAAGTTATATAACCTCTCTGAGTCTCTCTCTCAAATATGTAAAAAGTATAATAATGGCAAACTTGCAAGTTTATTTTGAAGATAAAATAAGCAAATGAGATAGTCCTCAGCACATAATAGAGACTTTAATAAATACTGTATTGTTTCATCCACCCTTCAAACCCACAGTCAGTTATCCCTCAGAATGCACTGAGGATGATTTTAGGACCTCCAACAGATACCAAAATCCACTGCTACTCAAGCTCCTTATGTAAAATGATATAAGGTTTGCATTTACATATAATCTAAGCACCCCTCCTGTACACTTTAAATCATATTTAAATTACTTATAATGTCTAAAATAATGCAAAATAATTGTTATTCTATATTGTTTAGGGGATAATGACAAGAGAAAAGTCTGTAATGTTCAGTACAGATGCAATGCATTAGGGTTCTCCAGAGGAATAGAATCAGCTACATATGTTATCTTTATGATTATAAAAGGATTTATTAGGGCAACTTACACATTCAGAAGCTGGATAGTCCCACAATGGTCATCTACAGGTTGGAGAGCAAAAGGAACCAAGAGTTGCTCAGTCCAAGGAGCTGGGCAATGAAGCGCCCTGGTTTGAGACTAAAGGCCTAGAAACTCCCTGGAGAATAGCTGGCCAGAGTCCACACTGGAGGAGTAAGGAGCTGGAGTCCCAATTTCCACCAGCATGATAGCAGCAATTCTTGCACCTGCTTAAAAAGATTCAAGCTGGCATCCCTGACAGCTTCCTCCTTATGCTTTTTGCTCCATCCAGGAAGGACTCCAGCTTACTGGTCAGTGCTGCCCATATTCAGGGTGGGTCTCCCCTCTGCGGTTTGCTGTCCCACATGCCCACATGCCCATGTCTTTAGAAACACCCTCACACACATGCCCAGAAATCTCTTACTCCTAGGCGTCTCTCAACCCAATCAAGTTGACCGTCCAGATTGACCATCACTTACAATGTTTTAATATATTGATACGATGTTGGCTGCATCTGTAGATGCTGAATGCACCAATGCAGAGGATCCTCTGTACACACAGGGGCTGAGCTTTCCTGTCCCTGTTTTTGCTTGACTTTCTTGAGAATGATCTGCTTGACCCTAAAGGGTTCTTGACTGGTTGCTCCATCTCTCACTACATAGAAGAGCGAAACTTCTTCCAAGACAATTTCCTGAGCTCCTTTTCTTGAAGAAAGTATCTGAAAAGCCCCTCACAGTTTAATTTTCACAATGGTTATGACTGCCCCAAGACTGAAGACAAAATGAGGGAACTCATAGATCTCTTGGAATCTCAAATGAAAGAATAATGTTGTCTTTTGTGAACATTTGAACATAAGTAAAATAAGAACTTACTTTTTTAAGTTTAATTTTAAGACTACCTTCTTCATTCCTATGAGGAGCCCCTCAATATTTTATGTATATTTTAATCCTGGGAAAAAAAGCTCTTCTGCTCTAAGTTTTCTCTCTATGGAGTGAGTGCCTCTGTTTGACTTTACAATGGTGGAAAAGTGAAATGCCTTCAAAAGAAAGCATTGAATTTTGATATTTTCCAAGGGTAGCAATATTTGATATTTAGTATAATATTATCTCTCTATGCTAGCAGGGGCAGTGAGTGGCAGCCTCCAGTCAGAAATTGATGATCCTGTCACTAAAACAACTCTGGCATCTATTGATTGATTTTAGTTCAATGCTTCAAATATTCTTTAGGCCTAGCATGATTTCAGCAGTGTATGATAGTAATGAGAAACCATACAACCAGCATTAAATAAATTACAGGAGCTATTTAATACTTCATTACAAAAGAGGCTTTGCAAACAAAAATAAATAAAAAAATTAAAGAGGCTTTGCATTAGGTAACTTTGCCAGCTGGAGGGTACTGTGAATGTTTTGAGCATGTTTGTGATTATCTCAGTTAAGCTTCGATGCTCAGTAGATTAGGCAAATTAAATAAATTTTTGACCAAAAATATTTTCAACGTATAATGGGTTTATTGGGATGTAACCCCATTGTAGGTAGAGGTAAATCTGCATAGGATTTTTTTTTCTGAGTTTATATAAGAGTACATCATAGACAACACTTTTCTCCTCAATACTTCAGTATGTATTTATTTTAAAACATCCAGGATTAAAATATATGTTTTAATTTAATACTCCAGGATTAAAATATATGTAAAATGTGGGAAATATGCTCATGTGCATGAAAGTCATATTGTGAAAATTAAATGGAGCAAAAATAAGATAATCAAAATAGATATCATTCTTAAGAAATCTAATATCATTTTAATCCATGCAATTAATATTCAATCTTCCACCATCCATTACCCTCCAAATATCCTCCACTACATTTTTTTTTTTTAATTTGGAAAGGAATGCTTTCTAATATACTGTTGTTTTTTTCTTCTTGACATCTGGCCACAGCAGCACACTTTCCTTTTGCCCACAGTTGAGAATTGCTCTGCTTCTTGCTAGAGCCTCGAGGGTGGAACAATGTGGATCCTAGCTCTTTATAGCAAAAGGGAACATAATTTGATAGATATGGATCCATCTTTGGATCCTACTGACTTTCCTCTGCCAGATATAGTTAGGCTTCATATATTTTTAATAGAAATGTTTACCTTTTTCCAAGTATCTCAGCACTTCTCTGGGCTTGTATTTTATTCATGAGCCATCAAGTTGTTTTGGTAAAAACATCAGGTATGTTTTTTAAAGGATGATAGACACAAGAGGGCATCCTTAGGGGACCATTCCTGGCTCACTTCAGAGAAGCCTGGATATGTCGCTTTTCTCAAACTCTAAAAGGGGACACTGGGAATCAACGCTTCCACAGAACACGTTGACATGGGTTTCTCTGCACCTTTATTTTGTCTGTGATTCGTGAAGCAAACAGGAATAATCACTTAAATTGGTAAGGCTCAAAAAGGCAATTGAGCTGACCCGGAGTTTGATTTCCTCAGGGAAGCCTTCTGGAGAGCAGAGGTCACTGGCTGAAACAATAATTGAAGGCTCTTGCAGCCCCATCGCCTCTGGCCATTTTCCATCCTATGCGAGTGATTTGCCAAAGTAAACTCTTCTGAATGAATTGGGGCCTCTTCCCAGTCACTTTCCCTCCAACCCTAGCTGGAAAAGTCATCACAGTGCAGAAAATGGGGGCTCTGCCCCCCTCAGTAAGAAGTACCTCCAAATGTAAGTCCAGGAAGGATGTGATATTATTAGATCTCTCAGGGTTAACCCAAATGTACAATGGTCTCCTCACTCCCTTTTAGTTTTGACCCAACAGTTCACACAGCTGACATGGCTCTCGGGAAGCAATTTTGATGTTACTTTAGTTTCACTAAGACCTGGAGGGTTTTAGGGAGCTCTAACTGTAGGGATCTCTAGCATTGCTGGCTGTCTTCTCCCCTATCTTTACCCCTGAGTTCATCATAGTCACGCTCCACAAAAAGGAAAAATGCTATCATGACATCGTCCAAAACTCAGCCCGACCCAACTTCTACATTTAAATTTGTATAGAGGGTCAAAGAAAAAAACAGAGACAGGTTTTAGTCAGGAACTGTTGCAATAGATGAAAAGAGATCTGAGCCTTTGGAATACAGGAAGTAAAGATAGAGATTTATAGCCAAAGAGCCAGTTAGGTGCATAGCAAAGTACTAGAAGGAGATCTCGGGATGGGATAGGAGGATTCTGGTTAAACAGACTTCAGATTCTTGCTAAAGGCAACTGGGGTGATCATATTATCATCTGAGGTATTCTCTCTAAAATGACGTTCTATGATTCTTGCTGAAACTAGAAGATCGACAAGAATGAGCACTGAAGCCCAAGGTCAAAGCCTCCTTTAAAAGAAGGCTTTATTAAAGTTCACCAAAAGCCCACCAAATAAGATCCTTTCATTAGCTTATACTAGCAGGCTTGCTACATGGGGAACAAAGACAAGCTTGGTTTCTCTTCTACTGGAGCTTGTGGTTTAACAAGGAAGTGTGATCTCCGTTAGCACAATGAAGAATAACAGGGAGCAAAAAGAAATAATGCCATACAGCTCTTACGGCTGTGTTTCCCTACCTTAACATCCCTGTTAGTGCTAAGCCATGAATGCAGACAACCTAACATCTTCCATAGAGAGAAGCGCCTTTAGGTTACAAGAGTTGAAAACCCCAACACAAACTCCAGTAGTGGAAGCTGAAAGGAGTTTTAATGTCCCTGAACCATGGAAACTCAAGAGGTCCAGTCAGCTTTAAGGATTTCTTATTTCAGGGTTCAGGTTTGGTCACCCATTGCACTACTTGTCTTTGGAGCATGTCTCAGGTTGAATTCTAAGTGCAAGTCCCTGCTGCCTCAGGCTCACATGAAGTGGAGGAAGGCAGATTCCTTGTACGTCAGTTGAAGGCTTCAGAAGGGAGACTCCTGGGCTTTGATTAACCTGAGTTGTTTTCTGCCTGTCCCCAAGCAAGCCCACATCGCGGTGGGTGAATGGTGATATGGGCTAGGGGGCAAAAGACCTGCTGAATGCTCTCACCCAGGTTGCATGCTAGCCCTGAAGGTAGAAGAGGTGTCAATGGGTGGAGGGAAGGAGGAAGTGGCCCTTCCAAAAGGAAACTGACATAAGCAGAGTGAGCAGGCATTGGGGGGTACATCAGCAGAAATCTACCACAAGAAGTAATATAAAACAAACCACGGACAGAGCAATGACAGTCCTTCCCCCTTACACATGGTGTGGCTTTCTGTGGTTTCAGCTACTCACCCTCTTTCTGACCTATTGTTAGAAGGTCGTTAGCAGCCCGACACTATGTCACAACGCCCACATCATTCACACACCTTCGTCCCTCACTCAGGAAGAGTGACTGCAGAACAGTAAGATATTTTGAGAGACAAGAGATAGACCATGTTCACAAAACTTTTAATGCAGTACGTTCTTATAATTGTTCTACTTTATTATTAGTTATTGTTGTTTATCTGTTATTGTGACTAAATTATACACTCAAATTCACCACAGGGATGTATGTTTAGGAAAAACAGTATACATGGGGTTCAGTACTATCAGCTGTTTTGGGCACCCACTGGGACTTGGAATATATCTCCTGCAGATAAGGGGAAATGACAGTATATTTTATCTGTGAAAAGCTGAACTGACTGCAAGTCCCCCAGGGAGAAGAGACCTTGACCCCTCTTGCTAGACAGCTGACAGTGGCCCATAATCTTGATCCAGAGATGTCTCTGATGCAGTTCAGGCAGCTGGACTTTGTGACTCCAAGCTGGGTACCCCGTTTTCAGAGCAGACCTCATCCTGCCAGTTCAGTGCTCACCACCCTGACAACCCACAAACCTCCAACCTAGCAGGAACATTCTCACGGACTACTTTCCTGACAAAAGATGGACACAGGTCTTGTCTTTGGGGGTTTAAAAGACCTCCCCCATTTCTCTACCTGAAACTCATCCCACTAAGATGAGACATTGAAGTGACAGATTTACTGATTGACAGTAAGACTTCTCTACCCACATGCTCTGGTCCCTTAGTTTTTGTCTCTAATTTAGTAATAAGAACCATTGTTTAAAAGTCACCAGTACCGTTAACATTGCTATAATTGCCACTATTATTTTTATTGTTAAAAATGGCAATCCATAGGAAGTTCAGATTAGGATATAAAGAATGAGAATTTAACCAGGAATTTCCAATCTTGTCTAAGATAGAGACACAGTACCTCTGGCAAGCCAAGTCATGGAAACCCTTATGTGGTGGGCCTTGGGAAAAGATTGGTGAGGTGCGGGTCCAACAGAGTATTCTGATCAATTAAAGGCTCTGCCCCAATAGTTTGGTATTACACTTCACAGGACTGTCTCTTCTCCATCCATCTTGAATGAACTGTTCACCCAAATTCCTACACCTGGAAAACTGCCTAACTGAGTTCAAGTGGAAATATCCCTGAACTATTCATTACTTAATTTTGTTTCCCAAAACTGAAGATTTTAAAAGTCTCATCTCCTATCCATGTTGGTATCCTGGTTTCCAAAAAGTTCTTTAGTGTTTGGTAATGAGTTCCTCGATGTTGCATATAAAAACCTGCTGCGTAAATGTTTTGTGAACAAAATATTGTCCAGGTTTTGAATCTGGTGAATGGGGGCTTTACCAGGCTGCTATCTCCCCACAGAATCTAATGAAGAATTTTCCCTCTAAATCAAATTTGCTGGGTGATTGGTTCTATTATTTAAATTTTGTGTGGCTTGTGATACATTAGGAAGGGAAATGTACAGTTATGGTTATTGTATCAAATTTGAAAATCCCTGTGCTGAGCAAATGGGGAATGTTTTTCATTGATTTCCACAACTGCCTTTCAAAGGTATTAAGTGTCATGATTGTGGGGTGAATTTTGGTTGCCTCTCATCATCAATTCAATATAAAATGTAATACATTCCAAAGATATGTTTTTATGGTATCACATTTGGGATTGAGAATGTTATTGTTTTACATGAAACTCGTTGAAAAGATGATGCTGTGTTAACGATAATGGACTTCAGAAATGCTCCATGTTCAAGAGCATTCCCATCCAGAGCTATGCTTTTTAAATCATTCTCTTTGCCAGCACCACCACTCAGGAAAACAGCACATTAACCTCCATGACTACAATAATCACTAGTCTCATTTCATCTGAGCACTTGCTCAGAGCCAACGCAGACCAGAATGTGGAGTGAGGTGGACTGCTCTGCCTCGTTTCCTGAGACAGCTTTCATTCCCCTCTTTGTTCAAACTCCTACCAGGTACCAAATTTGCGAATGTCAGCAACAGAAACACAAAGCACAACCTGAAGTCCTAAAGACTTCTTGTTGTGGTACAACTAAATTTTGTGGAAACAACTAGGGACCTAGGACATTGGTTTCCATGATGGAAAAGCAAACACAAACACAAGGCTTCCCAGACCTGAAAAGATCCACCAAAACGGGAAGTTGACAACAGAAGCCAAGAGATGCATGGATCAAGACAGTCTGTGGGTAACTTACATTGGAAAGAAAGGAGGACAAAGGAAATTTCTAATAAGGGACCTCAAATTAAATAACCACAAAGAAGTAGTAGATAATGTAACTGCGGTGACAGGTCCAGAGTGAGAGGTGAAAAAACAGGCACTGGGGAAGGCATTCCCCCAACACTAGAGAAGTAGTTACTCTCTGCCATGGTCATCGTAGTGGTCAGGACTCCACAGGTATTTGGAGTTTTAAAAAGAAACTCAAATATCAGTTTTCATAAGAAATCTGATTTCACATGAAATTTACCCTTCAAAATTTTTTTTTGATTTAATTTTGATTCATTGAACACAAATGGAGTGTACAGCTATTGTTTCTCTGATTGTACACAAAGTAGAGTCACACCATCTGTGCGTTCATACATGTACACAGGGCAATGATGTCTGTCACACATTCTGCTATTATTACCTCTCCACCCCGACCCCACCCCTCCCTTCCCTCTATGCTATCTATCCTTCCTCCATTCTTGCCACCCTTCTACCCCACATTGTGCATCATCATTCACTTATCAGAGAGACCATTTGGCCTTTGGATTTTTGGGATTGGCTAATCTCACTTAACATAACAGTCTCCAACATCATCCATTTACCTGAAAATGCCATAATTTGATTATTCTTTATGGCTGAATAATATTCCATTGTGTATATATACCACAGTTTCTTTATCCATTCATCTATTGAAGGGCATCTAGGTTGGTTCCACAATCTAGCTATTGTGAATTGGGAAGCTATGAACATTGATGTGGCTGCATCACTGTAGTAATCTGATTTTAAGTCAAACTAAAAAGCTTTTTCTCAGCAAAGGAAACAATCAGCAATGTGAAGAGATCGTTCAGAGTGGGAGAAAATCTTTGCCACTCACACTTCAGATAGAGCACTAATCTCCAGAATCTACAAAGAACTCAAAAATCTTTACACCAAGAACACTAATAACCCAGTCAATAAATGGGCCAAAGAAATGAACAGACACTTTACAGAGTAAGATCTTTAAGCAATCAACAGATTCATGAAAAATGTTCAACATCCCTAGTTATAAGAGAAATGCAAATCAAAATTACCTTAAGATTTCATCTTATCCCAATTAGAATGTCTTTTATTAAGAATACAGGCAACAACAGGTGTTGGCGAGGATGTGGGGAAAAGAGTACACTCATACATTGCTGGTGGGATTGCAAGTTGGTGCAGCCACTCTGGAAAGCAATGGGGAGTTTCCTTAGAAAACTTGGAATGGATCCACCATTTGACCCAGTGATCCCACAACTTGGCCTATACACAAAGGACTTACCCTTCAAATTTTAAATGTGTGTGTGTGACTATATATATAAATATTAATAAACTGAACTGGAGATCATCATTATGTGACCTAGACTTTATTTTTTTTATTTAATTTTTTGATTCATTGAATGCAAATGGAGTACAGCAATTGTTTTTTCTGGTTGTGCACAAAGTAGAGTCACCTCATCTGTGCATGGGCAATGATGTCTATCACACATACTGTTATTATTCTTACCCCCAACCTCAACCCCACCCCTCCCTTCCCTCTATACTCTCTATCCTTTCTCTATTCTTGCCATTGTTCCACCCCACATTATGCATCATCATTCACTTATCAGAGAGACCATTCGGCCTTTGGATTTTTGGGATTAGCTAATTTCACTAAGCATAATAGTCTCCAACATCATACATTTACCTAGAAATGCCATAATTTTATTCTTCTTTATGGCTGAGTAATATTCCATTGTGTATATATACCACAGTTTCTTTATACATTCATCTATTGAAGGGCATCTAGGTTGGTTCCACCATCTAGCTATTATAAACTGAGCAGCTATGAACATCGATGTGGCTGCATCACTGTAGTAATCTGATTTTAAGTCCTTTGGGTAAAGGCCAAGGAGTGGGATAGTTGGGTTAAAATGGTGGATCCATTCCAAGTTTTCTAAGGAAACTCCACACTGCATTCCAGAGTGGCTGCACCAACTTGCACTCCCACCAGCAATGTATGAGTGTACCCTTTTCCCCACATCCTCGCCAACACCTGTTGTTGCCTGTATTCTTAATAAAAGCCATTCTAATTGGGGTAAGATGAAATCTTAAGGTGGGTTTGATTTGCATTTCTCTTATAACAAGGGATGTTGAACATTTTTTCATGAATCTGTTGATTGCTTGTAGATCTTCCTCTGTAAAGTGTCTGTTCATTTCCTTGGCCCATTTATTGATTGGGTTATTAGTATTCTTGGTGTAAAGATTTTGAGCACTTTGTAGATTCTGGAGATTAGTGCTCTGTCTGAAGTGTGTGTGGCAAAGTTTTTCTCCCACTCTGAAGGCTCTCTCCTCACATTGCTGATTGTTTCCTTTGCTGAGAAAAAGCTGTTTAGTTTGACTCTATCCCAATCATTGATTCCTGCTTTTATTTCTTGTGCTTTGGGAGTCATGTTAAGGAAATCTGGTCCTAGGCCAACGTGATGAAGATTTGGACCTATTTTCTCTTCTATTAGGTGCAGAATCTCTGGTCTAATTTCTAGGTCCTTGATCCATTTTGAATTGAGATTTGTACAGGCTTAGAGATATGGGTTTAGTTTCATTTTGCTGCATATGGATTTCCAGTTTTCCCAGCACCATTTGTTGAAGAGGCTGTCTTTTCTCCATTGTATGTTTTTGGCTCCTTTGTCAAGTGTGAGATAACTGTATTTATGTGGGTTTGTCTCTGTGTCCTCTATTCTGTACCATTGATCTACCTGTCTATTTTGGTGCCAATACCATGCTGTTTTTGTTACTATTGCTCTGTAGTATAGTTGAAGGTCTGGTATTGTGATACCCGCTGCTTCGCTCTTCTTGCTAAGGATTGCTTTAGCAATTCTAGGTCTCTTATTCCTCCAAATGAATTTCATGATTGCTTGCTCTATTTCTATGAGGTTCATCATTGGGATTTTAATTGGAATTGCATTGAATTTGTATAGCACTTTTGGAAGTATGGCCATTTTGACAATATTAATTCTGCCTATCCAAGAACATGGGAGATCTTTCCATCTTCTCAGATTCTCTTTAACTTCTTTCTTTAGTGTTCTGTAGTTCTCAGTGTAGAGGTCTTTCACTTCTTTTGTTAGATTGATTCCCAAGTATTTTATTTTATTTTTTGAGGTTATTGTGAATGGGGTAGTTTTCCTGATTTCTCTCTCAGAGGATGCATCACTTACGAATAAAAATGCATTAGATTTATGAGCATTAATTTTATATTCTGCTACTTTACTGAATTCATTTATGAGTTCCAGAAGTTTTCTGGTGGAATTCTTAGGGTCTTCTAAATAGAGAATCATGTCATCAGCAAATAGGGATAGTTTGATCTCTTCTTTTCCTATTTGTATTCCTCTAATTTCTTGGGTCTGTCTAATTGCTCGGGCTAGAGTTTCAAGAACAACGTTGAATAGTAGTGGCGAAAGAGGGCATCCCTGCCTTGTTCCAGTTCTCAGGGGGAATGCTTTCAATTTTTCTCCATTTAGAATGATGTTAGCTGTGGGCTTAGCATAAATAGCCTTTACAATGTTAAGGAATGTCCCCACTATCCCTATTTTTTCTAGTGTTTTGAGCATGAAGGGGTGCTGTATTTTATCAAATGCTTTCTCTGCATCTATTGAATTAATCATGTGGTTCTTGACTTTAAGAACCACATGATTGATGTGATGAATTACATTTATTGATTTCCAGATGTTGAACCAACCTTGCATCCCTGGGATGAAACCCACTTGATCATAGTGCACTATTTTTTTAATATGCTTTTGTACGCGATTCGCTAAAATTTTGTTAAGAATTTTTGCACCTATGTTCATTAGGGATATTGGTCTGAAATTTTCTTTCCTTGATGAGTCCTTCTCTGGTTTTGGTATCAGGGTGATATTAGCTTCATAGAATGAGTTTGGGAGGGTTCCCTCCTCCTCTATTTCATGAAATACTTTGAGGAGTATTGGAATGAGCTCTTCTTTGAAGGTCTTGTAGAACTCGGCTGTGAATCCATCCGGTCCTGGACTTTTCTTTGTTGGTAGGCTTTTGATGACTTCTTCTATTTCATTGCTTGAAATTGATTTATTTAAGTTGTGTATGTCCTCCAGATTCAGTTTGGGTGGCTCATATGTCTCTAGGAATCTGTTGATGGTTCGAGGTTTTCTATTCTGTTGGAGTATAAATTTTCAAAGTAACTTCTTATTATGTTTTGTATTTCAATTGTGTCTGTTGTAATATTTCCATTTCCATCACAAATTTTAGTAATTTGGAGTTTCTCTCTCCTTCTCTTCATTAGCGAGGTTATGGGTTTATCAATTTTTTTTATTTTTTCAAAGAACCAACTTTTTGTTTTGTCAATTTTTTGAATTGTTTCTTTTGTTTCAATTTTGTTGATTTCAGCTCTGATTTTGATTATTTCCTGTCTTCTACTACTTTTGGTGATGATCTGTTCCTCTTTTTCTAGGGCTTTGAGCTGTAATGTGAGGTCATTGATTTGTTGACTTTTCATTCTTTTATTAAATGCACTCCAAGCAATGAATTTTCCTCTTAGCACTGCTTTCATAGTATCCCAGAGATTTTGATATGTTGTATCTTTGTTCTCGTTGACCTCTAAGAATCTTTTAATTTCCCCGCTAATGTCTTCTGTTATCCATGTATCATTCAGTAGCATATTATTTAATCTCCAGGTCTTGGAGTAGTTTCTGTTTTTAACTTTATCATTGATATCTAGCTTCATTCCATTATGATCTGATAGTATACGAGGTAGTATCTCTATGTTTTTGTATTTGCTAAGAGTAGCTTTGTGGCATATCATATGGTCTATTTTAGAGAAGGAGCCGTGAGCTGCTGAGGAGAAAGTGTATTCGCTTTTTGATGGACGGAATATTCTATATATGTCTGTTAAGTCCAAATTAGTGACTGTGTCATTGAGTCCTATAGTTTCTTTGTTCAATTTTTGCTTGGAAGATCTGTCCAACAGTGAGAGATGAGTGTTAAAGTTCCCCAGTATTATTGTGTTTTGGTCTATTTGACTCCTGATTGAGAAGGATCTGATTGACGTATGTGGATGTGCCATTGTTTGGTGCATAAATATTTATGATTGTTATGTCTTGCTGATTTATGCTTCTTTTAAGCAATATGAAATGTCCTTCTTTATCCCTTCTAACTTTGGCTTGAAGTCTGCTTTATCTGAAATGAGGTTGGAAACTCCTGCTTTTTTATTCAGTCCATGTGCATGGTATGTTTTTTCCCAACCTTTCACCTTAGTCTGTGGGCATGTTTTTCTATGAGATGGGTCTCTTGAAGGCAGCATATTGATGGGTCTTTCTTTTTAATCCAATCTGCCAGTCTATGTCTTTTGATTGATGAGTTTAGGCCATTTACATTCAGGGTTATTATTGAGATATGACTTGTATTTCCTGTCATTTTAGCTTTTTTGGGATTTTTTAGCTTAACTTTGTTTCTCCTTTGATTGACTCTTTCTTTAGGGTAATTCCTCCCCATGTTGACTGAGATTGTTGTTTTTCGTTTCTTCCTCTTCGAATATATTGTTGAGAATGTTCTGTAGGGCAGGCTTTCTCTTTGTGAATTCTTTAAGCTTTTGTTTATCATGGAAGGATTTTATTTCATCATCAAATCTGAAGGTAAGTTTTGCTGGGTAGAAGATTCTTGGTTGGCATCTGTTTTTTTTCAGAGCTAAAATATGTTGTTCCAGGCCCTTCTTGCTTTTAGGATCTGGGCTGAGAAATCTGCTGATATCCGTATTGGTTTCCCCCTGTAGGTAATCTGATGTTTTTCTCTCACCGCCTTTAAAATTCTATCTTTGTTTTGTATGTTAGGTATTTTCATTATAATGTGCCTTGGAGTGGATCTGTTGTAATTCTGGGCGTTTGGTGTCCTGTAAGCTCCTTGTAATTGATTTTCTATCTCATTCATCATATTTGGGAAATTTTCTGATATTATTTCATTGAACAAATTATTCATACCCTTGGTTGTATCTCTGTGCCTTCCTCAATCCCAATAACTCTTAAATTTGGTCTTTTCATGTTGTCCCATATTTCTTGGAGGTTTCATTCATGATTCCTAATCATCTTCTCTGTTTGTTCGACTTTGTTTTCAAGATTAAATATTTTGTCTTCATTGTCTGAGGTTCTGTCTTACAAGTGATCTATTCTGTTAATTATGATTTTATTGAGTTTTTAACTTGGTTTATTGTTTCCTTCATTTCCTTGTTTCCTTCAAGGATTTCTGTCCATTTTTTTCTCAGAACTTCTATCTCTTTATTGAAATGATTTTTTGCTTCCTGCAATTGCTCTATTAGCTGATTATTCATAGCCTGAATGTGGTCTCTCGTCACATCGTTCTCTTCTCGGATCATTTTAATTATGAACATTCTGAACTCCCTTTCTGAACTCATTCCTTCTACCATGCTGTCTTTGGGTTCTCTTGATGTATCATCTAGGTTTGTTTGGGACACTTGTTTTCTCATGTTGCTCATGTATCTTCCCCTCTAGTGGTGCAAATCAGAGGGATTGCAATTTCCCTGTAAACACTTAAAGTGTCCCTGCAGATTTCCAGTAACTCACCCGATGTTTGAGAGGTGATTGATCAAGCGGTGACCCAAGATAGCTGCTGTCCCACTACCTCCAATTTGGGAATTATCAATGCTTCTGGGCAGAGGCAGCCTGGTGTTGATAGATAATCAGATACAGCAAGGTGCTAGACCCCGGGCCAGGGTGTGGACCTGGGCACTAGACCAAGTTGGGGTGGGGGCACAGAACTGTGCTCAGTGATGGGGACACTGGGCTTAAGAGCCCAGGCAGGCCTGAGCTCCTGGCTGGGGGCTCAGTCAGTGGCAGGTGGTCACTGTCTGCCAGGGAAGGTGCAAAATAGCGCCAAAAGGCCCAAACTCCCCGCTGGAGCTGGCGACTGCCTCCGCCCCCGGCCAGATCTCACCGGGAGTCGCAGTGCTGTGGCCCCGCCGGAAGACCCGAACCCGACTCCAAGGACTCAGGCAGCCGAAGATGGTCTCTCTCCTGACCTAGACTTTAAAGAAAACTCATACATAGGTTTGGGAAATTAACTTTCTGATAAAAGTTATATGAGAAATAAGGATTGGACTCTAGTAATGAATAGGACTGTGTAAAACAAATACTTTTTATTGATTGATTGATGGGTTGATTTTAATTTTTCTCTTTTAAGAAAGAGCTGCTCTGGTCTGAATGTTTGTGTTCAAATCGTTCATATGTTGGAATCCTATTCTCCACCAGGTTACTTTATTAGGAGTAATTAGGAGTATGAGCCCTTGGAAGATGAGTGCAAAATTAATTTATGAGTGCAAGACCTCATGGTGAGATTAGTGTTTTATAGAAGAGTTCTGAGGGGCTTCTTCTCCCCTGTCCAGGTGAGGACACAGGAGAAAAGAGTCTTGTGTGAACTAGGACTGGGCCTCCAGAACCTTGATGTTGGACTCCCAACCTTCAGAACTATGAACAATATGTTTCTGTTGTTTGCACACCTTTCAGTCTGTGATATTTTATTGCAGCAGCCTGATTAGACTAAGACATTCATTCTTTACATTTTGTGTACATATTCAAATTTTCATAATTAATTTTTAAAGGTAACTTTTTTCTCTAAAGCACTTTTTGGAGGTACAATTGATGTAGAAAGAGCTGTATATAATATAATTTATACAACTTGATTAATTTGAAGGTGAGTTTAGAACTGTGTAAACAGTACCACAACCCATTTGTAAACATGTCCATCACCCAGTTTATCTCTCCTTTTTTCCCCCTTTATTTTCAGTTCTTATTTTTAGATTGACTTGAACATTTCTCTTACAAGAAGCATAAATTAGATTTCTTTTCTGTTTTCTTTTTAGCCACTCTGATGCTGTCTGTATTTTATTGGGAATTTGATCCCTTATAATATACTTTTGTTTCTGGTCTGTGTTGAAATAGTATATTTTGAAGTCAGATAATGTAATGCCTCCTACTTCATTCTCCTTTTTTGAGATGGCTTTGACTATTCAGAGTTTTCATGGTTCCAAAACAAACGTTTTCTTTTCCTGTGAGGAATGTTATTGGTATTTTGATAGTAATTGTTTTGAATATGCAGATTGTTTGGGGTAGTATGAACATTTAAACACTACTGATTCTTCTAATCCATTAACATGGGATGTCTTTTCACTTTTTGTGTCCTCTTCAGATTCTTTCATTAATATTTTATAGTTTTCATTATAGGGCTCTTTTATCTCTTTGGTTAAATTTGTTCATAGGGTTTTTTTTTTGGTAGATATTGTAAATGGAATTCCTTTCCTATTTTCAGTTCAAATAATTTGTTATTGGTGTATAAAATAGCTACAGATTTTTATGTTAATTTTGTATCCTGTAACTTTCCCAAATTAGTTCATTAGATCTAATGATATTTTGGGTGAGTCTTTGGGATATCTATATCTATTACCATATGTGTATGTATATGCAGATAACAATGTTATCTGCAAATAGTGACAATTTGACTACTTCTTTTCCAATTTGTATGACCTTCATTTCTTTATCTTGCCTGATTGTTCTGGCTAGGACTTTTCAGTACAGTATTGACTAAAATTAGTGAAATTGGACATCCTCCTCTTATTCTAGATCTTAGAGAAAAAGCTTCCAACTTTTTCTCATTCAGTCATATTTTAGCTGTTAGCTTATTATATATGGCCTTTCTTATGTTGAGGTACATTCTTTCTATACCTAATTTGTCCAACATTTTTATCATGAAGGGATGTTGAATTTTATCCAGTGGTTTTTCTACATCTACTGAGTTGATCATACAGTTTTGTCCTTCATTCTACTGTTGTGTTGTATCATGTTTATCAATTTATGCATGTTAAACCGTTCTTGCATTCCTAGGGTAAATCCCACTTTATTATGGTGAATAATCCTTTCATATGCTCCTGGATGCCATTTATGCATGTTTTGCTGATGATATTTGCATCTGTGTTCATCAAGGATATTAGCCTATAGTTTTCTCTTTTTTTCCCCTTTCTTTTCTTCTTTCCTTCTCTTTCTTTCTTTCTTTCTTTCTTTCTTTCTTTCTTTCTTTCTTTCTCTCTTTCCTTCTCTGCTGTTGTTTTTGTTATTGTTTGTTGTCTCCTTGTCTGGTTTAAGTACCAAGGTAATATTGGCCTCAGAGAATAAGTTTGGAAGAATTCATTCCTCTTCATTTTATGCAAGTAATTTAAGAAGAATTAGCACTAGTTATTTAAATATTTGGCAGAGCTCAGCAGAGAGGCCATCTATCTCAGACTTTACTTTGATGAAAGGTTTTATTATGATACAATTGCATTATTCATCATTGGTCTATGCATATTCTATTTCTCCATGATTCAATCCTGGGAAGGAGTATGTACATGAATGTGTCTGTTTCATCTAGGTTATCAAATTTGTTAGCATGTAGTTGCTCATAATAATCTAATTATCCTTTGAATTTCTGTGGTGTCAGTTGTAATGTCTCCATTTACATCTCTGACTTGATTTATGTGAGTCTTTTCTCTCTCTTTCTTAGTCTAGTTAAGTGTCTATTTTGTTTATTTTTTCAAAGATACAGCTCTTCATTTCATGGATCTTTAGTATTTTTATTTAATCTATCTTTCATTTCTTTTTGTTCTGATCTTTTTTTTGTTTCTTTGTTTTTACTCATTTGGGGTTTGGTTTGTTTTTGTTTTTTCTAATTCCTTGAGATGCATTAAGTTGCATCCCTTTTAATTGAAGGTGTTGATTCCTATAAAACTTGCTGTTAGTACTGATTTGCTGTCTCCCATAGGTTTAAGTATGGTATGTTTCCATTTTCATGTGTTTCAAGAATTTTCAAAATTTTCTTTTTAATTTGTTTCTTGATCCATTTGTTGTTGAAAGATTGTTTTTAAATTCCCAAGCATTTGTATCGCATCCAAATTTTTCTTGTTATTTCTGGTTTTACTTCATTGTGGTCAGAGAAGGCACTTAATATGATTTCAATTTTTAAAAACATTATTGAGAATTATTTTGTCACCTATCATATGATCTATCCTGGAGAATGTTCCAGGTACTATTGAGAAGAATGTGTATTCTTTACTTGTTGAGTGGAATGTTCTACAAATTTCTCATTTCTATTTGGTCTATGGTACAGTTTAATTCTGCTGTCTTCTTGTCAATTTTCTGTCTGCCTAATTTGCTCATAGCTGCAAGTGTTGTGTTAAAGCCTCTGTTATTATTGCACTGGACTCTCTCTCATCCTTTTGTTTTAGTAATATTTGGCTCATTTATCTGAGTGCTTCAATATTGGGTGCATATATTTAGAATTTCCTAATTGGCCCCGTTGTCATTTGTAATAATCTTGTCTTTCTTTACTGCTTTTGATTTGAAGTCTATTTAATCTGTTATAAGTGTGGCGACTCCTATTTTCTTTTGGATTCCATTTGCACTAAGAATCTAACTTAATCTCTTCACTTTCAGTCTATGTTCATCCCTAGAGGTGAAGTGAGTTTCTTATAAACAACATTTAGTTTAGTTTGATTTTCTTATGTGTTCAGTTGCTCTATGTCTTCTAATTGGAGAATTTAAATTTCATTTATAGAATTTTTGGTAAGGTATGGTTATGTAAGTATCAGTAGAGTAATTATATTACATGTTTTCTAATTCCATTTTATTTCTTTTCTTTCTATCTTCCTTATAGTCTTCCTTTGTACTTAAGTGAGTTACTATAGTATTATTTTTGGTTTGATTATTACAGCTTTTGGGTGTATTATTGCACTGAGTTTCACAAAAATTATAACAAACTATTTGAATATGATAGCAATATAGCAGGATTATAATATGAGAAAAGAAAGAAGAAATAAAGAGAAAGTACACCAATAAAAAAAACCCCTCTACATTTACAATCCATTCCTCCCCACCTTTTGAATGTTTTGATGCACCATTTTTTATCTTTCTATAGTGGCTATGTCATAACAAATTAATATATGTTGATTTTAATTGTTTTTATTTTAATATTTATGCTAAAGATGTAAATGATTTATCCACCATATTTATAATATCACAGTATTCTAAATTCATCTGTGTAGTTACTCTAACTAGTGAATTTTATGCTTTCCAATGTTTTTATCTTATACATTAATGTCTCTTTCTTTCATCTTGAAGACCTTCATTCATCATTTCTTATAAGATACATCTGGTGGATAAATAATCTCTCAGCTTTTGTTTATCTTGGAATTTCTTTAATTTGCTTCTTTTAAGCAAACTTACAGGAAACTTACTGTACCAAGCCCAAGAAAATAAGCAGTTTGCTTGAATTTTGGAAAGACAGTCATGAACAAAGTTAGATTATGAGGACTGGAAAAATACCTAATCTTTCAATGCACAATGTCACATGCCAACAGATCAAGAACTTTCAGATAAATTTCCTCACCTGGTACATAAAGTGCCAGAAAACATAAACTGACCTGAGAGTGGTTGGTGGGGCAAATGTTTAGAAGAAGAATTGAAAAGAACTACTTTAAGGAAACTCAATGAACTTCAAGAGAACACAAAGAAATGATTTATTACTCAACCAAGAAACTTTAAAGAGAGGGTGCTATTTAAAAAAATCAAACAGAATCCTTGAGCTGAAAAATATACTAAGTAAAATCAAAGACATGATGCAAAACATCTCTAGGAGAGTAGATTAAACAGAAGAGCGAATTAGTGAGCTTGAAGAGAAGCTATTTAAAAATACACAGTTGGAGGAGAAAAAAAGAAAAAAAGATTAATGAAGAAGCTACATAGGACATTTGGGATAGTGTTAAAAGAGCTGTTTGGGTTATTGGGGTTCAAGAGGGACTTGGTACTATCAAAAGGGTAGACACATTATTCAGAAAGATCATAACAGAAAAATCCCCAGACCTAAAGAATACAAATATCCAGGTGCAGGAAGGTCTATAGGCTCCATCTGCAAAATTTGGCCTGGGGATAGAGGCCTCTGTTTTCTGCCTGGCTCTGGGTCTCACCACTGCAGGTCTGGTCCTAACTACAAGGCAATGTCCCATACTAGTTCTAATATCCTGATCCCCACTCTCTGAAGTATTGCTGTTCCCTCTGTGGCCAGAGTTTAGAAAAGGGGTGGTGGTATCTCCCCCAAGCCACAGGGCAAATGCTGTTCCAGAGGCTCAGTCTATTGTTGCAGACCTGGGGGCAGGGGTCAGAGGGGATCTGCATGTCACTGGATTTCACGTGGCAGGCCGGCAGGCCTAGTAGGTTTCAAATCTGAGGTCTAGACTGAATTCCTTCTCCTTTCCCCATGTAGAAAACATCTTTCTTCCAGTTGCTTGAGGTTGGGGGAGGGGAGAGGCAGGCAGCTCTTTCTTTTCTCTTTTTGTTCAAATGCATTTCATTTGTCTGTTTGTTTGTTGGAAATATCAGGCACGATGGTTTTACCTTGCTTCCTTAGCTCAGGGAAGGTAGTTTGGTGTGTAAATAACTGTTCAAATTGGTGTATTTATGAGGAAACGGATATTGCAGGATCTTAATCAGTCACCATTTTACTCTACTTCCTGCTCTTGAGGGTTTCATTGAGTTATCCTTATTATGACAACGTTGCAGAGGATCCTGTGTTCAATTCGTTATTGCATCCATTGACACATGTTAATATATACAAGGAGGCTTTCATTTTTGCAAAAGGGAAAAGGTTTTTTCTTGGTCACTACAGGAGAGTGAGAGATGTTGAGGGGCTCTCTGACCCACATAGAATAGGAGATGATGAGAAATTCTATTGGTTAGCAATTCATAAGGATAAAGCACACTGGGCACTTTGCATCTATTGCCTTGCTTATTCATCACCTTAACCAATAGGTTGATAGCACAACCTTCATTACACCAGTGATACCTCATCAATGGATGAGGTTGGGGTGGGATCCTTGTCAGGTACCAATCAGACTTCCACCAACCTGCAATGCTGCATCCTTTTTTGTTTGTTTGTTTTTGATGAAAAAAAAATCCAGTGTATGAGATCTGAGTCCCACATTCTAAAGCACATCCTGAAATATATTAAATGAGTCCAGTTAACAACTATTCAGGAATGTTTAAGAATACTTTCTCAAAATGTGGTCCCTGGAGAATCAGCATCGCCATCATTTGAGAACTTACCTGTAATGCAAATTCTTGTATCCCTCCCCAGATATACTGAATCAAAAGCTCTGGGGTGGGGCCCACAAATCTGTGTTTTCACAAGTGTTCCTGGTGACACTGATACTGCTGGATTTAGAAAACCACTATTCAGTGGAATATTTGGATGCCTTTCCTGAAAGCAAATAAAAGAATCATTAGGATGGGGAGGGGTGAGGAGCCAATCCTCTCCTGAGTTTTGGCACCAAATGAAAACAAATGAAAGAGAATACCAAAAGAGAAAGAAGGAGAGAAAGAGGAGAGAGAGAGAGAGAGAGAGAGAGAGAGAAAGAACGAGAAAGAAAGAAAGAAAGAAAGAAGAAAGAAAGAAAGAAAGAAAGAAAGAAAGAAAGAAAGAAAGAAAGAAAGAAAGACCTCAACAGGTCAGCGATGATTTATTAAACAGCAGAGGGGTACATTTTCAGGAGGAAAATTGTGATTGACTACCAAAAGGGTCTGAGTTTTATAGGGTTTATCAGGGCCACATCATGGGAGGAGTTTGTCAGATACTTTAGGAAGGCTTACTTTTAGCAGGCAGAGGAACTTTGGCAGATATGGGAAATTGCTAAAGGTCACAGTCCTGAGTTTCTTTTTTCCCTTCAGGGGTTCTAAGCTTCTGCATCCTTCATTTCCTGCTGCCTAGGCATGGATCTCACCTCATCCTGGGTCATCATGTGTATGCAATGGTTGAACCATGATCAACACACCTTCTCTGCTTGTTTGATAAGCAGATGAATGATAAACTCATGGAGAAGCACACACTTGGATATATTGCATGTATTTTGCACTTCTTAAAATTTTACATATTTATAGAATAGATGACAAATACATCCACATGGTACAACATTCAAATCATATGAATGAGGATTTAAGGAAGAATAAGTCTTTCTACTTTCCTGTACCATTCACCCAGATTTCCTTTCATGATGCAATTATAGTAAGCAAGGGTTGTTTTGTTTGTTTACTTATAGTTTGCATACCTTTTCAGAGATATTATATTTGTGCAAGCAATTATAAACCCATACCAATACACACACACATACATACACACACACACACACACACTCACAATAAAAGATCAGTGTCTATTTTCCCTTTTTCCTTGCTTTTTTCTCTCAAATGTATCTGGAATCTACATTTGAAACAAATTTCCCAAGTGATTGTTTTGCAAAGATATGCTTGAGAGTTACTGGGTTTTAAAATTTTATTTTGACAGAATTTGGAAAATGTAACCCTCTAAGTTACATATTCTTCAGATAGTTCTAAGTCAAGTTTGAGCTCCTTCTCCATCCAGGACCTCACAAGTTGTGACTCTAAATAGGATCTGACTTAATGAGATAATATTTAATTTATACTTCTTCTTAGAATCTCATTTGGGGTATGTCAGATGTCTCCCCTGAGTGTAGTAAAACCACTATGAGAAAAAACCAGGTCTTTTCTTTCTGTTCATACCCAATACTTAGTGGTCGTTGTTGGTGCTCAGGAAATAACTTCTGAGTGAATGAAAGAGTGTGTAGTGAATCTGGTAAGTGGCTGAGGACCAGAAAATTGTATTGGTTTATTAGCTTGGCAAAGTCATAAGTACTGAAAGTTGGGGGGATCAAGGGAAGGAGATAGGAATGTTTAAGCTTCTCTGTCCCACCTCACATACTTCTCTAAGTTTGTGGAGCCCAGCACAATACAGAGTGGTATGGTCAGCAATGCAGGTCAGTAAGTCATCAAGTGTGGTTCTTCAGACTGAAGGGGCTTCATAGTGCAAATGCAGGTGACTTGTAATAAAGTAGGTAGATCAGCCAGATGAATAAACAAACCACCCTCCATTCAACCAGTCCTTTTGGAGATGCCAGTTCTAACTCTTGCAGGTCTCTGGCTATATCCACTGTTCCCTTTCTCTCAGATTAAGGATTAAAAGTGAAATGTCTAATCTTTCTTAATGGATACAGGTATATTCTATGAGATCAACAAAACAAAGCAAAGAAGGTTATGAATAAATAAGTTATTCTGATAATTTAACTCTCTAAAATGCAGAGATTGAACTTGAAAAATCCCCTGAGAAGTTTGAGGCTAACCATTATACCCTCTCAAGACCTTTTAAAGAAAAAAAAAAAAAGACACTTGGGGTTATTAAAGGATAAAGTTTCAAACTGTAGTCTAAAGACAAGGGCATGATAGGAATAGAATGAAATAGACATTGAACTGTTGGAGGCTAGAGGACAAGGAGGTATAAATAGCTCAATCAAAGAGTGGAAGAGTGCCTATTCTAAATGTGTCTTCTTTGCTGAACATTATGGGGACTTCTGTGCCTGGGGCAGCCCCACGTGGTCTTAGGGGAGGAGACCAAGAATTGAATGGACCAGGCAGACACCACATTCCTTCACCATGGTTTGCAGGCATTCCCCCATCTGGTCCAGGGCCTCAGCCTACAGGAAGGCACTAGAGATAAAATGCACAATAGAACAATTCCCATGAGTAGGGTGACCAGGAGAGTCATTGACAGGTAGACATAAAAGGCCTGAAAAGGATAAAACCAATGGAAATGCAGTAGAAATCAAATTTGTCAGAATAAGAGTTGAAATTGTACTGTGTTAAAATGTCTTTTTAAAAAAAAATCTCCAAATACATTCCACAGATAATTTTTAGGCCTATACAATGTCTCCGTTGTGGAAGAGAAAAGCTTCTGCTTTCATCAGAGATGTATTCCCAGAGTTCAATCTCTGGGCCTCAAATTGCTCTCTGACTCTCAATTCAAATTGGTTCCACAGATGCTCGTCACCATCCAGCACGGCGGAGACACCAGGATGAGGAGGTAGGAAGGAACGAGATACAAAATATCAGAGATTGAAAGGGCCTTAGAGATCAATCATTATTTCAGTCAAATAAACATCAAGTCTCTACTACATGGCAAGACATGTAGCCCCCTGGAACCTAAAGAGGGCTTTGTGGCTGGATATGATGGAATATTGACAAAACTAAAGAATTTATAAGATTCAAGAGTTAGAAGTGCAAGTTGAAGTAGATCTAACTTACACAGACATTTCCAGTTCAGGATGCACAAGAACAGGAGGGGACAGCAATGACTCGGGGACTATTGACCCAAATGGGTCCCACTCTTCTACCCACAAAGTTTAGAGAAATATATTTTGTTCTGTTAAGCTGTTTCTTCTTCCATGGTCACTTTTTTAACCAGTTGGCTGGAAGATCGTCTTCTCCCTGGGTCCCTCAAGGGATACTTTTGTGCATAGTAGTGAACATATTTAATTATCTACTTAATCAAAAGGAAATAAAACTACTGGAAGACAGAGGTGGCTTGCTCACTGTCTTTTCTTTGGTCTTCACAGTGTCAGATACAGAATGGTGGCTCAATAGCTGGAAATCAACTGAAGCCAAAATGAGTGAATAATTCAAAAAAGTAAATGGGTGTGGTATGGGATGAATAAAATGTGGATATACTGCTTTATAATTTAGGGCTTAAAGGCCAAAAAATGCTGAATTTCTGTCTCCAGAAATTTTTCAAGAAGACATTTTTAACCCCCTTACCCATGGTTTAAAGATTGAGATCAGTGCAGACTGGGTGTGCCAGTCCCAACTGGGTATTATAAGAAACAATAGAAAAATGCGTAGAACACTGTAGCCAATCATGCATTCTAAGATTACTAATTGTTGAGAGTTCAATCTTAAAGTAGTAAAAACTAAAGTAGAAAGTACATTTTGTTTTGGTGCAGGACATGACTTAAGACAACAATTATTCAATTGCAGTGATACAGGTGTGTAAGGCTTGGTTGTGTGTTGGTTATAAATTACTCTGGTAAAACTGCCGCATTCATCAGGTAGGGAAAAGAAAGAGAAAAGAAGAGAAGAGAAAAAGGGAGATGAAAGAAAGAGAAAGAAAGAAAGAAAGAAAGAAAGAAAGAAAGAAAGAAAGAAAGAAAGAGAGAAAGAAAGAGAGAGAAAGAAAGAAAGAAAGAAAGAGAAAGAAAGAAAGAAAGAAAGAAAGAAAGAAAAAGAAAGAAAGAAAGAAAGAAAGAAAGAAAGAAAGAAAGAAAGAAAGAAAGAAAGAGAAAGAGGAAGGAAGGAAGGAAGGAAGGAAGGAAGGAAGGAAGGAAGGAAGGAAGGAAGGAAGGAAGAGGGAGGAAGGGAGGGAGGGAGAGAAAGAG
>JAJEJO010047625.1:74541-89129 GCA_020662805.1 Glaucomys volans
GAAGGAAGGAAGGAAGAGGGAGGAAGGGAGGGAGGGAGAGAAAGAGGGAGGGGAAAGGAAGGGAAGGAAGGAAGAAAAAAAGAAAGAAAGAAAAAGAGAGAGAGAGATGAATAGGGGAATCCCACAACAGGTATTAGAAATGTCGAAAGAACCAAGACTGAGGTTAGTAATTGCCAGAAATCAGCAGCATTCCTGTGGCCAAAGGGTGGGGACATGGAAAATGTGCTATTGCCACATATCAGGAACTAGGGCTGCCTAAATCCTCTATTAGAGAGGATGTAGGAATCAGAGCAACCAAGGGTTTGGGATAATGAAGAGGGGGACTGTCTGACAGAAGCTGGAGCTACATGAGATGTAGCACCTGCAGAAATGCTTCAAGAAACTGGGAAGAACTTGGATTCACTCCTCTCCTCTTCCTGCCTGCCAATCTCCAGCCAGTGCCTCCCACTGGGACTGAGATATTCACAGCAAAACTTGAACGAAGCAGAGGAGGGGAAGGAAATGAATATGAGCACCAAAGATTTGAAGACCAGCAAAACTCATTTTATATTACAAATATAAGCCTTGCATATGTAGCACATGATGTTGTAATTTTTTATTGTAAAAATGAATAGAGAAGATAGACAAGTGCAGAGATATATTCCAATAGATTAACATATCCGTGGCAGAGAATATAAAGATGGATCACACACACATACATGTTATTTTTGCTTATCTGAATTTTCAAAATATTCTGCAGTGAATATGTAATAATAAAATATTCTAGTAATTTAAACAGGTTAAAATTAATTTAGCAATATGAATAGGAGCAGTTTGTCCAGTCCTCTGAAGCACTAAGACAGTCAGAAAACGTATTGATGCATATTTTAAAAGAAAGTTTTGGTTTTCTGTTTATTGCCCTCTGGGATGCATATTGACTCCTTTAGGATAATTTGAATTACTAAATAGAGATTTTCTAACTCTAACAATTTATGTGTGTTTGTAGTCAAGCCATGTGTGTATACTAAATCTAATTAAGAAGCCATTCAATTTTTTAGTTAAGGTGAAATTCATATAACATAAAATTAACTATGTTAAAGCAAGAAATCCAGTGGTATTCATTACTTTCGCAATATTGTGTGATCGTCACATCTATGTATGATTGTCACGTCAAATCATTTCATCATTCCCAAAGGAGATCCCTATGTTCTTTAAGCAAGCTTTCCACATGCCCTGTACCTCATGCCCCTGCAAGTTACTAGCATGCTCTCTGTTTCTATGAACTTGCCAATTCTGGATATCTCATATAAATGAAATCATTCAATAGGTGAGCCTTTGCATCTTGTTTATTTTACTTACCAGGTTTCGAGGGGTCAACCACCTTGCAACATATATCAGCACTTTTTATAGATTTCCATAGCTAAATATTCATTGTAATTTGTTTAGTTAATATAGCATTTTGTCCATTTTGTCTAAATGGACATTTGATTGTTTCCACCTTTTGACTTTTGTAATTAGTGTTGCTATGAATATGCATGCATATGTATTTACTTGAACACCTGTGGGAGTTTGCTGCTATTGTTGTTGAGTTTTAGGAGTTATATATTGTGGATATTAGAGGCTATTTGATGTGTCATTTTAACATAACTTCTCTCATTCGATGGTTTGCCTTTTCACTTTCTTGATAGTGCTCTCTGGATGGACAAAGCTTTCTCATTTCCAGAAGTGCAACTCATCTGGTTTTTGTTTTGTTGCTTGTTGGTGTTATAGATAAGAATCCATTGCCAAATCTAAGATCATGAAAATTTACACCACTGTTTTATCTTAAGAGGAGTTGTATAGCTTTAGCCATCACATCTAGTGCTTTGATCTGTTTTCAGTTAATTTTTTTATGTATGGTGTGAGACAAGGGCATATATATATATGGCTGTCCAGTTGTACTACCAACATTTGTTGAAGAAACTATTTTTCCCTGGTAAATGATTTCGCACCCCTTTTGACAACCAGCTGTAGAGATCTGTGGGTTTATTTCTGTACTCTCAATTATATTCTATTGGTCTATGTGTCTATCCTTAAGCAGTATTACCCTATTTGAATACTATAGGTTTGTAGTAAGTTTTTAAATAAGGGCATGGGAATGCTCCACCTGTGTTCTTGTTCTTTGTGATCATTTTGGTTGTTCAGGGTTCCTTGAACCTCCATATGAATTTAGTATATTTCTTTCATATCTGCAAACTGAGATTTTTGTAAGAATTGCATTGAATCTATAAATTGCTTTGAGGTGTATTGGCATCTTAAGTATAGTAAGTCTTGCAATTCACAGAAAGGAAACTTTTTCCAGTTATTTACATCTTTAATCTTTTTCAGCAATGATTTTATCATTTTGTGTATAATCTTTGCTTCTTCTTTGTTAAATTTATTTTTAAGTATTTTATTCTTTTTATGCAATTTTAAATGGAACTCTCTTAATTTCTCTTTTGGATTGTTCATTGATAGGGTATAGAAATGCAACTAGCTTTTGTGTATTATATTGTATTCTGAAACTTTGGTGGATTCATTTGATAGCTCTAATGGTTTTTACAAACAGATTCTTTAAAATTTTCAGAATTAAGAGCATTTCATCTCTGAATAGAGATAGTTTTACTTCTTCTTTCCAACTTGGATGCCTTTAATTTCATTTCATGCCTAATTTCCCTGGATGGAATTTCTAGTTGAATGTTGAGTAGGAGTAGTGAGAGTGAATGTCTTGCTCTTTCTTCTGATCTTAGAAAACGTTCAGTCTTTCACCATTGATTATAAGAGTAAGTGTGGATTTTTCAAAAATATTCTCAGTCGGGGAAGTTTACTTCCATTTCTATGCTTTCTTTGAGTTTTTTCTTAAATCATGAAGAGATGTTAGATTTTGTCAAATTTTTTTTTCTGCTTCAATTGAGATGATCTTTTTTTCCTGTGTCCTATTAATGTAGCATATTATGTTGATTGATTTTCCTATGTTGAATCACCATTGCATTCTTGGAATGAATCTTACTTGGTCACGGTAGACAATTATTTTAACGTGCTTCTGGATTTGAAGAAATTTATTCCTAAATGATTAAATTTATCCGTCTCACACTGTGCCTGCCAGACTTCTGGTGGAGGGGAGCACACTCTAAGGAGAAAGACTGCAACCTTTACCTCTCACACAGATGTAGGAACAGAAAAGAAAGATGTTAGGAAAGCAAACAGAGTTTCTTTTCGTGGACGGCAGAAATCTCAAAAAAAGACTCTCTAAAGTCTGAGGTTGCCACAAAAAGAAAGAATGCTTCTGAAAGCCCTGGCACACAGTGAGAAACTGAATTCACACACACATGGCCTGGGTATCATGACTATGGTCTGTGCGGCAGATTATAATTAAGTTAAAATAAATCGATGAGTAATGTCTATGTCTATAACTCTCTACACTGCTATGATTAATTTGGGTTCCTGTTATCTATCACTGTCTAACAAGCAATCTCAAAACTTTGTGGCTTAAAATAAGAGCAATTATTTTTTGTAGTCACTGGCAGATTCTGTAGTTCAGAAATCTGAAGAGGCTTCAGCTAGGCTCTGGGTGTCTTACATACTTTTAAACACTGGTTGTAGCTGTGGGTTGAACAACTCTCTCTCTCTCACTCTCTCTCTCTCTCTCTCTCTCTCTCTGGACTTCTCCATATACTCTTCCTACATGCACTTGAGCTTCCCCTCAACATGGTGTCCTCAGAGTAATTTGTACATGGTAGCTAAGAACACTAGCTTCATTGTACCAGAGTCTCAGGCTGTCCCTGTACAGCCTTTTTGATCAAACCTAACACTATATCACTTCCACCAGAGTATGTGGATTGACTGATCAATAGGGGCAGCCAGCCTCAAGAAGCGGGGGGCATAGATCACGCCTCTCTAGGACAGGAAAGTCAAATATTTGCAGACATGTTTTCAAACCCCCACAGTCTCCATGCCTAATTATTTAATAATATTTAATTTAGTTCACTAGAAAATCCAGTACCCTGATACTGAAGCATGCATTTGACCTGGAGAACTTAGAGCAAGGAAAAACTGTTCATTCAGTAAGAAGTCAAATTCCCAAGAGGAAATGTTTAACTTCTTGCATCCTGCATTTGCACCGAAATATACAGAGAAAATTTTACAAAATATCACTACTCCCAATGTAGATCCATAAAGCTCATCTTCCAGAAAATGATGTTCCATTTTTCTTTATGTGGAGTTTTAAGAAAATATAAAGTATCATAAAAGCAAGGTCTTCACAGTACCTGTGGCTGATGCTTATTTGCTATTTTCATTTGCATGAACCATTTCTCCTGTTCCACAGAGCACAGAGAAAACATCTGGTTAGCCCTTCAATGAACACGATGATATAAGAATGATGTTCTATGTGTGTGCTAAAGAAGGTCTCACTGGATAAATAAAAGGTTGCTCATTTATTTATGATGCAAAAAATCCATTGTGCATTTTGCTGAAAGAATCATCCATTATTTATTCAGAACTCTCTGTCTTCAAGTGAAGCTTTTTGTGTGCATGAGGGCATGTCTGTTTTTATTACTTTAAAACATGTAATTTTCTTTTTGATTATGGTCGATGTTCTGTCTCAAAGCACATGACGTTGCATTAACTCATACATTTGATAGAAAAAATTTCTCACTTATTGTACCACTCTCAACTGATCCCTCTGTCGCCCTGTACTTAAATGCCCAAGCACCTGACAGATGGATATCAGGAGTTCATACATTCACTAGCATACTCATTCCCTTTCTCTACTGCCCCCCACATTAGAATTATCACATCGCTAAACCATTAATTATATTCTGGGAACAAATATCCTCCTAGGCCATTGACTATCCAGGGCATGATCAGAATGATATCATTGCCTAATTTTCTATTTTTTATTTGTTCTTTTTAGTTATACCTGACATTAGAGTATATTTTGACATATTTAGACAAACATGGAGTCTATTTTATTCTAATTAGGATCCCTTAAACTCTGACTTTCATTCACATTGACTCTGACTCCATCACACCCAATTGCCAGATCAGACATCTGGTTACCATGGTCTGTGTGGAAAATGAAAATAGTTGAAATAGAGATGTCCACAGCCCACTGGGTAGGTTCTCCAGGGGCTCCTTCAGTGCCCAACACAGACACAGCACCCTTCTACCACAGTCCTCAGATTGTTGCTAAGGGGAAGGTATGTGCATGAGCCAGGGATTATGGCAGCCAGGTGTTGAAGACTTTCTTGATTCAGAGAGTGTGAAGTCCTCCCTCATTTAAGATTTGGGTGGTTGTCTGGCCAAGACTCTAATCCAACATAGCTTTCAGGCAGTTGAACAGTGCCCCTTGCAAAGGAAAAAACCCAGGATTCCTTACCCAGCACCTCCAGGGAGCAGTCAACCCCTCAGTATACCTTTTGGTAGAGGCAACTCAAGTGTGGTATGTGTACAGGTGCATGGCTCAGATTTCCTTTTGGGTGAACCTACTCAGGAGAATGCTTGATCATTAGCCTCCACCTGCCTCACCTTTGGGCCTGTGTTGCATTCACTCAGAGGCCACTCTTTCCCAGGCCACTCTCAGCCAACGACTGAGACAGTGAGAGGAATGAGAGCCAAGCCAGTATTTCCCCAGATGAGTCTCCTTCAATGTGCAGCCTCCTCTCTGGTGCTTCCCTGATTTGAGGCTTTTCCTACCAAATCTTCCCTCCACCTTACCTTTCATAGATATCAGAGCTGCATTGTGTTCTGGTGGCTCTTTTAACCTTTTGTTCTCTCTCCTTTTTAATGAATGATAAGCAGTGATTTCCCCTAATGAGACCTGACAACTTCTAATTTTATTTTTAGTGTCTGCTTTCCAAGGATACTCAACTGATATACTTGGTTTCTCCTTTCTCTTTCTCACTCTCCTCCCATTCTCTAGACTCCTGCTTATGTAACCTCTGTCTGCCCATACAAAAGTCCTATTCTCTTCTTTTCCTTTTTGGTTGAAAGAGGTAAAAATATCATGCAATATGAGCTTATTTCTTTAACAAGCTCAAAACTAGTTTGTAAGCAGTCTCTACTCTGCAGAGTAGGTGTTGGAACCTCATCTTGAAGGTGGTCCTTTCCTGCCTGTACTCCCTCATAGAAAGATACATCCTTTTAATGATACATCCTTTTAAGCAATGAAAAGTAAGATGAAATTTTCAAAGAAGGATGAAGCTCTCATATGTTGCTACATTTGTTTCACTTGATCATCTTTCATGCCTAGCACAGAATGAATCTATTGTCATAATTGTTGAATAAAGACCCCCAAAAATGTCTCTCACTCTTTCCCAACCCACACTTCTCTTTACATATTTTTTCTGGAACCTCCTTGTATCCAGTGGCTTCAAGGTGAACTTAACTATCACATGCAAATCAGAGTTCTCCCCCCAAGTTCATTCTTGCTCCTCATCTAGAACCTTGTTAGAATTCCATTGGGGCATTTCATTCTGGACGCCAGAAATCTGATTAAACACATAAGATGGGAATGTAATTTCTGTGAAAGTCAGGGTACTGTCTCTGACTTTAACTAGTTGTAGATTTTGGATAAGTAATTCAGTTTCCATTGGCTCCAGTTTTCCCTCCCATGTTAACTAGTTTATAGTATCTGAAAGTATTTTCTGAGGAATGGAGTCACATAACAATACGAATGGATTGCACAATTTTTAAATATTTTCTGATTATATCATTTTTTAAGATACTTGCTGTATCAAAGAAGTCACTGGCATTCAGATTGTGTGATGATGAATGTCAAGTAGAGATGAAGACATTGTGGAAGGGTCAGAGAGTGTAGGTTTCCTGCTGTCACAATATATTCATCCCTGCCCACAGTATGCATGTGTATATGCACACACACACACACACACACACACACACACACACTCACATACATCTCTCAAGAATCACCATCCTCACTTATTCTGAAGTAAAAGGGCAATAGATTTGGGGACACCTTAAGGCACTTTTGCTAACTTCTACATCTGACTATAAGTCCTGTAGTTCTTCATCAAGACAGAGACTGGAAGACCTGACAAGGAAAGATCAGAACACTAAGAAATTATCTATAAGGGCTTGAAATACAGAAAATAGACTCAGCTTTTATGCTTAACCACTCTAGAGTTCTGAAAGAGGAGATTATCAGGGATAAGTGTCTATGTTTCCTTTACCTGTCACTGGGATGAGGCCCTGAAACCCACACAATTTGAAAATATGCAAGACATCTCTTGAGTTTAAACCCCTTCCCCATCGACTTTAAGTACTATCATATATTGAGAAGACAGACATTCTGGACACACTTTGCAAATGCTGAAGGAGAGTAAAATGTTCCACAGTGGGATGTGTCTCCCATCCAAGAGACTGAAGGAAAGAGGAAGAGTCAATTTCTTACCTGCCTAAAGTGTTTGGCAGGCCTCTAACTTCTCAGGTCCTCTTTAATTTCAGGGTGTATCTACTGTAGGTTAGAACCCATCCCCCAATATTCCCAAAAGATTCTTGGGGTCATAGTCTCAGCTCAGACAGCAAATGTGGGGAGTGTGCTGCATCCATCTGACCAAAAGCAGCAGGTAAGCAGAATAATGTTTTGAAGTATGAGTCTAAGTTTTTCTTTCACTTTCCTTTCACCTTGTGACACTTCTCTCAACTCAGACAGCTAGAATATTCCACTCTCACATCTTAAAACAGGAAGATATTTCATGAGCTATGCCAAGAGAAAGAAGAATTAAGTCATTTGGGGGTCAAAATTGATTTTGGAAACTCTTGGCAGGAGCAATGGTTTACAAGAATAAGATTTAGAAGCAACGTGGCCCTCAATCGCGTGGCTTCAATGCACACATGGCCCAGAAGTGTTTTCATAAACACTGGGAGAGTTGAGTTACCCCGTCCATACAATAGATTCCTGGCTCTGAGATGAGGGTTGGAGAAGTGGGATGGTGAGGGCTGGGTATTTCTTCCCTGTGTAGCTTGGGGAAGTAAAAATCCCTTTCCCTGGTGCCTAGCAGAGCAAAGGAATTGCAGAGTAGGAATGGACAAGATGAGTCCGGTACTGAAGCACTCAGAGTGTGTGGTGTAGAAATGGTACAAAAGAATGGCTGAATGCTTACCTTGTATCCACACTGACTCCTCCCCAAATACAGAAAATGCCAGGCTGGGAGAAGCCTTTTGACTGAGACAAGACAGATGAAGCAACAAGTTAATTGAGAAGAAATGATGTGAATGAGAATAGCTCAATTAATGCCAGTATTGATGGACACAACCTACTAACAGACATCCTGCTCCCAACACACAAGACACACACACACACACATACACACACACACACACACACAGGCATGTACACATACATACAATAACTTGCTTATTGAGCTCTGTACATCTTGATTTTAGGCTTCTGGGGACATAGAAATGTACAAAAATTTATTTCTCCCACCCAGGGACATAGTATCTTAACAAAGACAATAAGATCAGTCATAATGAAGTAAGTCACATTTCTTTCAAAAGTGAGTTTGTGGCCTGAGATTAGTATTTTTTCATGAGGAACTAAGAGGTGTGGCATGAATCCAGAGAAAGAGAAAACATGGAAGTTTTCTTGTTCTCCTAAATTATGTGGCCCTGACTTGTGCAGTCTGAAATATAATTTGCCCAGCCTTTTTCATTATCTTTAACCAAATTTTAGTTAATGTCAGAGCAAGCAGGAAAGTCATAGAAATTTTAAAAGGTGACAATATACAGGCAAAAGACATGGGTCGAAATTAGAATTTTTGTTTTTCTAGATTCTTCCTTGGCTACTCTACCCAATGCCCAGTGTAGTTTGTATTGACTCTTCTAGAAGGACTTGTCCCCAGCCCAGATACCATAGTTCCAAGTGACCAGCCTCTAGCTACTAAGTTATTGGCTACCCTAATTACTAAGCCCATAATTCCCTGGGGCTGATGGAATACCACCAACTTTGTTTTGATGGAAACCATATGTTTGTGACTCAGGTCAGAGTTAGAGATGGCAATAAATGGATTCAAAGCAGTGACTTCTTGTTCCAAGGGGTTTGCTTGCCTCCAGCTCATAAAGACCAGTCCCAAAGGCTGCCAGGATCACCCATTCCTGAACTCTATACAAATGTTCCTTTCTCAAACTTGCAATTGCTCTTGGTTCTTCCAGACAAAGAGTCAGAGTAGTCATTTAAAAACCGAAGCAGTTCATGCATCATGTTGCCCAATCTGAAGTTTTACTTAGAGGGAAATGGGTCACCTAGAAGGCATTGAGGATAAATCTGGGCTTTGTTCACCTTGGGTATGGAACATACCAATCATGAAACCCCAAAGTCACACACCCCCAGTGCCTGTGGCTGATTATAAACAAAGAGGAGGGCCTGAGATGGACAGAGTATAAGGCCAGGACCACCGTCTTGGGCCAGAGCATAGGAGGGGCATAAAGACCCCCATTGTTTACAGTGAACCTCTTTGATGCCCAGTCAGGAAGCTCCCTTTGCAAACAAAGTTGCCTCTGCCAGCCCTTGGGGACCTGGGGAATACATTTGCCCGGCCTTTGGTCTGTGTGTTTAGACTCATGCCACACTGAATTTCATCTGGGAGGAAAAGCTGTTTCAGATGACCATGAATAGCAGCTTTCATCAGCTGTCACTTCCCATTACGGCCAGCATGATATGGAAATGTACTCGAGGCTGCTAGAGCCCTGGAGTGGGAGCAGCTCTTTCTATTCTCTACAGTTATTGACTTAATTTGTCCTTTTAAAAAGTTAATCTGATCATTGACTCCCCCTTCCTCCCATCTTGTCTAGGTTCATCTGACTCTTGGAGTCATAAAAATGCAGTTTCTTAGACGGCACTGCATAGAAATAAGATGCCTAAGTTATTTCTGAAGGTCTACTTCCTTGGTCTGTACCTTAGATCAATCATCTGCATACCTCAGTTTCTTTATGTGATCTTGGCTCAACAAAACAGGATATATTTTCTGCATTAGGAGAGATGGTATGTGACTCCTATGAACTGATGTTCTGCATTATATTTGTTATTAGGAGTAGTGGAAGACTCACTTCAGTAGCATCTGCTTAATATCCTCTCTAAAAAAACAAATCTTATCCCCCTAAACAAGGCCACATTTATAGAGTTTGCCAATTCCCAGGGTGTAAATACTCTCACCAAGGTAGAGTTCAGGCTATGTGCATGTCATCACTGACTTAGACTCTGTGAAGTCAAGAAGAGATGCAAACAACTGGCTGTAGTGAGCCAGTAGGATGACTCTTACCCACACCACTCAACACACCACGCTCTCATAAGCTTGTTTGCTGATTACACTGAGCCCTGTGATGGGCACAGTCATAGGGGCTTCTTGTTGACCTGTATTCTTTGAGGTGACATGATAGTAAAAAGGGTCCTGATCCAAGTGCTAGAGGGAGCAACTATAGGAATGAATATAATGGGCTGTGGTCTGGGCTAGGGAGAATTATACACATTATTTATATGCTCCAGCCTAAAACCAAAAGGTGAGAAGAACCACTTATTGGTCACTCAAGATACTGAAGCAGGCAATGAGGACAGGCCAAACCCTGTCTCTCAACACTCAAACTCTTACCTAGGTAGAGCCATAAGACTGGAGAAAAGCAGAATTCAAACCCAAATTTTATTCATCCAGCTTTGTTAGAAATCACCACAGTCTACTATGCTGGGCAGCCAATGGAAGGCATCTAAATACCTTTAAAGAAAAATGCTCTTACCAGTTATTTTCTATGTAGGCTCGATGGCTAAACTAAATTTGTATGAAGCCAATCCTACTCCCCTGATTAGTTCTAGTCAGGCCTGTTGTTGTTTATTTGTTTACTTTTATGGTACTGGTGATTAAACCCAAGACTGATCTTCCACTGAGTCACAACCCCAGCTCTTTTTATTTTGTATTTTGAGACAGGATCTTGCTAAGTTACTGAGGATGACCTTGAACTTATGATCCTCCTGCATCAGCCTCTCAAGTTGCTGGGCTAATAGGCAAGTGCCACCACATGGCTTCTAGGCAGGGTTTGGTAGAGATTGTTTAATAATTGATGCTTTATTTAACATGAAATAGTATGCAGGCTGGGCATGGTAACAATCAATGACCTTTGGAGTGACCTGGGTAGGATGCTTTCCAGTATGATTACTCATACTGCATGATGACAAAATGAACCAATTGGGTCCTATTTTAGGAAAATGTAAGTGCAAGATAAACACAGAAGAGTTGAGTCATTTTCCCTCAGTGGGTGCTCTGTGAAGTGTAAGAATATGAGTGTGAGACACGTTTAACACTGATATAGCTGGGACCCTGCTCTCCTTCCCTCATGTCCTTCATCACAGGACTCATGCATGTCTCCATTTCTATCCCAAAGTGAAAACAGTCCTGCATTCAGGGAAATTGCAATTTTAGAACATAAGGCTTGTCTGTAACTAATGGCAGATTTTGAAATGTCATAAAAGGTCTGAGATGAAGGGATATGGGAAGAAGGAGAGAGAGAAGTTATGGAGCAATCGGAGAAGGGGTAATGATAGACACATCATTGCCAATGGGCCTTGTAAGGTGGACAGCATGAAGACCTGTGGAGGAATTAGGAGGGGGAGCATGAGAAAGAATCCAAGAAAGCACAGCCCAGTGTTTTGGAGTCAGAAGACATGGACATGGATAAGGAGTGGGAGCAAGAGAAAGGGGTCATGGAAAATCAGATACAATAATAATTCAGAACAGATTATGGGAAGACACCAAGTGATATATTGAACAGATGAACTTCACTCTACAAACCATGAGTTAATGAAAAATTTTGACCAAGAGGAGAACTCAGGAATTTATGGAAGATTGCTGTGGTTATAGTGTGAAGCTAGGAACACAAAAGAAATAAGATTCTACTTCACTGTTCCATCCAGATAAATAATCCAACACTGAAATGTTTTCTGATCAGGATGCCATTTGTATTAAATGATGACAATGGATATGACAGCTGGCACTGATGGAAAGGATATGTGAGATCTGCAATGCCAGCTAGGGAGGTAGGTTACTTCTGCCTGGATATCTTGCCAGGACTTGGGTAACTGCCTGAGTGGAAAAGCGATCCCTGCTTAGGTTAACTGTATACAATAGGAAGAAGGAGGTATGAATAACCAAAGGAAGCAGAAATAATAGGATTCATTCACAAAATTGTTCTTTGTGTTTTTCTCTATAAAAGCTCAGCCTGTATTGCATTGATTACCCCTTCTATCACAAACCTACTTTCCCAAAATAAGGTTAGAAAAAAGTAGAATAGTTTCATCAGAATTTTTGGGGAAAAAAAAGATAAAGTCATCTAGCACAGCACCTAAAATGTAGTAACTGCTCAAACCCTTTTTGTTGATAGGACTTGCTTGATTTTGAAACTGTCAAGTGCGAGTCCCCTGTGGTGATATGCCTGTTATATACCAGAGGTGGAGGAGCCGCAATTAAGTGTGAAGGCTCTGGAGCCAGACTGTCTAGCTTGGAGTAGGCTCCATGCCCTGCCTCCTTTGTAACTTGTGCCAGCACGTGGCTACCTCATGCCTCAGTTTCCTGTTCCAGAAACCAGTGCTCATGAGGGACTAACAGCAAGATGTTGTTTGGAACATTAAGTGAACCACACATGCACGTAGATCAGTATCTGACATATAGTAAGCGCTCAATAAATATCAGAGTACCTAGTGGCTTCTCCTTATTGAACATTTACCTTTGCCTTTAACAGATGGAGGTTCAATGTCCTCCAGCACTCAGAAGGAAGCCAGAACATTTTCATGCCTCTGAAATTTACCTGTGACAGTTTGTCTTCTGCAGCTTGCTAGAGATATGGTCTTAATTAAGCTCATTTTACTGTGTGAACTCTCTATCAGTCATCCTTGGGTGGCTTTCTGGAACTTGTAAGCTCTTCTTAATTGATCCAGACCTCCCCAGCCTGCCCTTTCCTCCTCCATCCCTGGACAGGCCAAATCACTTTCCCCGGGGGATGTGAAGATGGAAAGGGAATGCATTTGCAGTATATTATTTAACAGAAGCATTAAGAAGTCTTTTCTCCTGGAACATATTTCTTTCATTATCTTGGTCCATTTTCTGCTGTTATAACAAAATAATAGACTTTCTCAGATCCTGTCACCACTACGCTATGCTCATGCAATGTCCTAGAACAACTTCAGCCCAGAGAAGAGAGTGAGCCCAGGACACTAGGAGGAGGAAGGGCACTGGAAGTGGGGAAGCCTCTCACATGTGTGCTTTGATGAGAAAGGGCATTGAGATAAAGCATTTCCTCAAAACCACCACGGTTGGTTTAATTGAATACATTATAATTTAAAATCAAAAGTAGGAATAAATTTTTTTTTTTTTTTTTTTTTTTTTTGGTATCAAGGTACCAATGAACTACATCCTCAGCCTTTTTTGTATTTTATTTTGAGACAGACTCTCACTAAGTTGCTTAGGGTCTCCCTAATTGCTATCCTCAAACTTTCAGCCTCCTGAGTCACTGTAATTATAGGTGTGCACCATCCCACCAAGTCAGAAGTAGGAATAATTATTTAAGCTAAGAGGACAAACTGAATGCATATCAAGTTATCACACTGGAGTATAAATTTAATATGTGGAAAAGCAAATATAGAAATTTGAATATTATGTTTTTTTCCCTATAGACTGGCTGGTGGTGGGTACGGAGTTTCTCCTACATGGAAGCTTGGCATTAAAGGTTTAGAGAGGGCCAGGCAAGATGTGCAAGACATATTTCCTTAAAGTGGAATGCAGCCTTTTGGAATTGTGCCTGAGATTACAGCAGCCACTGCCAAAGAGTGGTATCTTTTAGGTTAAGCATCCTTTAGAGTGACATGAGCACAAAGGATAAAAAAAAATGGAATTCTATCATTTACTCAGTTGGGTAAAATTGAGCATAACCCTAGAGGGTCAAGTTGAGCATAACCCTAGAGGGTCAAGAAGACCAGAATGTGACCAGTGGAATAAAGGACTGAACTGATTCCTTGGGGTTCCAGGTTCTAAGAAAGCTGGAGCAGGTAAGTCCAAAAGTCTCTTTGAATGATCAGATTAAATTAAATCAAAATGTAGAAATTAACAAATATTTTCTTCATCGCATTTGACATTTCACTGACAGTCCTGAGCTTTTGTTTATGCCCCAGGCAATTCCTATTGAATTCTTAGATTTTGGTCAGAGGGTTGAGAAGGATTCAATTGCTTTGCTGTCTTTAAAATCCCAAGTTGTTAGAAAACTTTTTAAAAAATAATGCATTTTCTGTGTGTGTGTGTGTGTGTGTGTGTGAAAAAAGTTTGTGTAAGTTGTGAATATAATCAAGATTGAAATGAGGCATTTTTAGCGACTATAAATAGCGTCACTGATTTCATTTGGGGGTATATTTTCCCTCATTCTTTTCAAATATTTTCTGCTTGGAGGAAAGAAAGAAAGAAAAAAAGAAATAAAGAAGAAAGAAAGAAGAAAGAAAGAAAGAAAGAAAGAAAGAAAGAAAGAAAGAAAGAAAGAGAAAGAAAGAAAGAAAGAAAGAAAGAAAGAAAGAAAGAAAGAAAGAAAGAAAGAAAGAA
>JAJEJO010047625.1:89139-176713 GCA_020662805.1 Glaucomys volans
GAAAGAAAGAAAGAAAGAAAGAAAGAAAGAAAGAAAGAAAGAAAGAAGGAAGGAAGGAAGGAAGGAAGGAAGAAAGAAAGAAATGCAATGGAAGAGAAGGAGGGAAGAAAGGGGAAAGGAAGGAAGGGAGGGAGAGAGAAAGGAAGAAAGAGAAAGACAAAGAGAGAAAAGAAAAATCCTAAAGATTTTGCCAAATTCTTTAATATCAGCCTGTTTTCCCCTTCAAGGTCCTTTAGAAGGCTGCAGTACATGCCCTGAAGGCACAAGGAGGTTTCAATGATGTGCCTGCCAGCTCTGGAATGGAAGTCGGAAGCTCAGAACAGTTCATCAATCTGGGAGGGCTCACTTTCGCCTTTTGGCAAACCCCTGGCCTCTGGTGCATGGGTCAGGGTGAATGGCACCTTTCCTCTGAGCATCTCAGATATAAAGCATGACCCATCATGCAAAAAGAAGGTCCCTTTGGGCCAGCTGGCTCCAACTTTCATTGTTCTGTTGAAAGGAGGTCAGAGCATTCATACATTCTTTTATTTTTAGATTGTAAAATAAAAATGCAAATGGACAGAAAGGTTGTGACAATGACCATCACTAGCTTCAACCTCAAAATGTGGTAGAAACCTATGACCCTTTCTTACATCCAGGCGACAGATCAGCCTAAACGAAACTGCATTTATTGACAAAGAGCATGATGAGAAAAAATCGCTTTTCTTAATTGCTCTTGAATGAAATGAAGCAGAAAGAGAAGGCAGGTCTTTGGATTCCTAGCCTCACCGGAAGTGAATCAAACGTTGCATCCCTGGATACCACTGGTTTTAACCAGCAATAGGTGCAGGATTTATCGAGGCAGATGGCTGTGATATAGGACGCTGGTGAATGAAAGTTTCCCTGGAGTTGGAGTGCTGTGTACCCAGTGCTGTGGAACAGATGTATTTCCTGCCCTGCTTACTTCACTTGGGTTCTGTAACTAAAGAGGTCCCTGATGGCACATTCCTCCAACACTTTTAAAACCACATTTCCCATGAAGGTCTTTCTGAGGTGAAGTAAAAGTTAAAGGGAAGCACAGTGAGGGGCCCCGGTCAGGTTGCATTGGGGAAGTTTATTATGATTCACACAATCCTGCAGACCCTGCAGACAGATCCACTCTGCCTCGACATGGTCAGCGTAGAGCTAAGTGAGTTTGCCAGTTTCTCCACATAGCTCCTCCCTGGAGCAGAGGCAGGATGAAGCCCAGCCCCCCACAAGAAAGGCCGTGTCAGTGGTAAAAGATGTCCCTCACCAAGGGGGTAGATGCTTAGAAGTCCTCAGGGATATTAATCATCAGTGATCAATGATTGCTAGGATTTACCAAGCACCCACCACATACCAAGCACTGCTCACGAGCCTCACACATCCATCACTTCACTGAATCTTTACAGTTCCGTAAACCCAATGCCTTTATTATCTCCCATTTACAAATGAAAACTCAACAAATTAAAAATGATACAATCCACTTTCCAATCTTTAGAGAACTCAGATAATTCCTGGGTATCTATATGTCCATTATGGGATTGGAAAGTTGAAATACGGTGAAGTTATATGTAGTAAAAAAAGGGAAAGATTTTTGCTTTCCCTTTTTACTGTACCCAGTGATCTTGTCCATTTTCTTTTCTAACTTCTTTTCCTTGCTTTAGTCCCTGAGCTCTAAAACAAGGTTAGTGACTAGTTTTCATGACATATACCAGTTTCAATCAATTGGGAGTAGCTTCCTGAAGCATGGACTTGGAAGGATTATTAGGGAATATTGGGGACCAATATGCCAGGGGACTCTGATTAATAAAAAGATGTCTTCTATGTGCATGGACAAAGGCAGGTGAGCCGGCTAATGTCCACCCCTGCAGGGGTGCATTTAAACCTCTGCTGGTGCTGTGATTTGCATATGGTTTGCCTCTACCCAAGACTCACGTTGAAGCTTGGTCCCATGTGGTGGTGGTGGGAGGTCATTCTTTTAAAAGGTAATTAGGTTAATAAAGAGAGTTTAATGCTTTTCTCAAGGAAGTGAGTTCTTGCTCTCACAGGACTGGATTGGTTACAGCATGATTGGGTTCTCATAAGGCCAGCTGGATTTCCTGAGCTTGCTCTCTGACTTCCTCTCTCACCATGAGATCTCTTACACACATGCTGCTCACAGCTCTTGCACCTAAAGATTCTTTAAATCTTTGCAGATTTAAAGAAGAGTCTGAACAGATATGGGTTCCAGTTGGAGCTGCTTTACTTGAACCTCAGTTCCACACTGACCTGTCTCTGTATCGTTCTACCCCAGACTGGAGAATGGCCTTCACCAGTGAGTGAAGAGGTGGGTGGGAGTAAGGAGAGGGGTATAAAACAGACTCAAAGACAGGAGGAAGCTAGTAGGCAGGGCACTAGGAACTGCTCTTGAAACAGCACAGGGGGTAGACTAGAGACTAGTATCATCAGGAGGATAGAGAGCTAGGAGTTGGGGGAGGCCACACATGTGCGTGGATAGTGAGCAGAGTGGCAGCCCAGCAAGAAACATGGTGGGGATTCTAGGTTCTGAACTCTTCTGTCCTTGGGGCACATCAGCTTTTAACCCTCGATGGGATAGTACAGGGAAGGGAGAACCAATGACCAGAAGCATTAGATTAGGACAGGATAAAAAAAGGGACACAGCAACAGGAGAATAAGAGAAGACAGAGGAAGGCAGCAGACTCTTCAGTGTGTGTGTGTGTGTGGCGGGGGGGTAGGTGGGGGTTAGCTGTTGTTTTCATTTGAAAAGCTCTTGTGTCAGGCCTGGGGTTGGTTGTAGCCTGAGCAGGCTGGAGAAGAGAGAAGGAAGGAAGAGAGGAAGAAAAGAGGGTGGAGTAAGCAAGGGAGTTATGTAGCATGTGAAAGAAGTTATTTGAAATAAAACCTCCCAAGCAAGAGTAAAGGGAAGATTGAGTTTGATCAAAGTCGCCCAGGAAAAAACAACATGGTGGTAACCTTCCTTTGAAATTAGGGAGTTGAATTTAAAAATCACAGTTCTATAATTCGCTTTTTCAGAAGCAAATAACTTCATGATAACTTCAGATCAACAAAAAGTATTCTTATTCTTTAAAAGTAGACACCAAAGAAAGTGCAGTGAGAAACCTGATGAAAAGCATTAGAAATTCAGGTTTTTCTACTCAGGAGGAGAAAAGGGAAGGCCTTGTTTTACACAGAAATTAAAAGGCATCTTGGATTAAAGAAATTTATCCATGAGTGGTTACCAGTCTAAGCAAAGGCAGTTGATAATGTGTGGTTTTATTTGTTATAGCAACAGAAAACAGATTAAAATGTTATGCTCCCCAGGGAGATTCAGCCCCACCCCAAACCCTCTCCCTATAGCCCACCCCAATCCCAAATCCCCTCCCTATAGCCCCACCCCAATCCCTTCCCTTGCCCTATAAAAGTTGGCAACAAAAGAACTAACACACAATTTTCCTGGCATACAGCTTTTAGGTATGGCCAGCTAAAATAAAGACTTCTTTTGGCTTTACATGATCGGCTTGGATGATTTTATTTTCTTTGGGTACAATATATTGACAAAAGCTTGCGGGAAGTTATGGAGTGACACTGTGCTTGCATGTCAGGATTAGGACAGAAGGGGAGGGATTCCAGAAACTTGGAGGAGAAGGGTTCCCTTCAACACATGTACACCAGAGCTGAAGGTAGCACCTAAGCTCTCATGCACTTAAGCCAACTGACCACCTATTCAAGTCACTCATTCCCCAGTGAGAATATAGGTGGAAGACAGATTCAAAGGAGGCCCTTACTGATCCCCACCTCTTGGTGCACACACATCTGTGTAATCTCCTCAAGTGTCGGCAAGACTTCCTTCAAGCCAACAGAATACAGCAAGGGTTATGTGACATCATGATCAAAAGTCTGTTGCACAGTGTAAGACCCCCTCTTGCTGACAGGCGCACTCTAAAGGGTCTCCTTGCTATTTGGAAGGAACAAACTGGTGTATTAGGTAATCCACTTGGTGAAGAAATATAGATGGCTTTTAGGAACTGGATGTAACCTCTAGTTGCTGAGAGCAGCTTCTAAAAGCTGAGGTGAACTCCAGATCAACAGTCAGTCAGAACTTGGTCTTCAGTCCTAAAGCCTCAAGGAAAATAATTCCGCCATTAACTTGAATGAACTCGAAATTGATTCTCCCCCAACTGAGCCTCCATTGAGGGAGCAGCCTGATTGAGCGCAGCTTTTTGAGAGGCCAGTCAGAAGACCCAGCTAAGCAATGCCTGGACCTGCAGAAACTGTGTAGTAAAACATTTGTGGGAATTTGTTTTATAGTAATAGAAAACGCAACATGAAATGCCAGTCAGAGAAATAATTACCTGTGACCAATTCAGTGTGACTCAGTAGATACTTATTTCATGTCCTGCTGCTTTGGATTGAACTCCACCCCCTAGGAAGATATTTTGAAATCCTAATCCCAGGTACATATGTATATGGATTTATTTAGAAATAAAGTTGCTGATGAAAACCACAGAACACTAAAGAAATTGAAGAAAACCTTAGAAAATGGAAAGGTCTCCCATGTTCTTGGATAGGCAGAAATAATATTGTCAAAATGGCCATAGTACCAAAAACACTATATTGATTTAATGCAATTCCCATTAAAATTCCAATGACATTTTTCATATAAATGCAAAAGCAGTCATGAAAATCATTTGGAAAAATAAGAGACCCAGAATAGTCAAAACAATCCTTAGCAAGAAAAGTAATGCAGAAGCATTACAATACCAGACCTTAAATTATACTACAGATCTATAGTAATGAAAATGGCATGGTGTTGGCACAAAAATAGACTTGAAGAACAATGGATCAGAATAGAAGACACCAAAGCCAGACCCGGTGGCATACACTTGTAATCCCAACAACTGGGGAAGCTGAGGCAGGAGGACCATGAGTTGAAAACCAGCCTCAACTGATTACTGTGGAACTTAGCATCTCAGCAAGACCCTGGCTCTAAATAAAATAAACAATTTTAAAAAGGGCTGGGATGTGGCTCAGTGGTTCAGTGCCCCTGGGTTCAATCCCCAATTAAAAAAAAAAATAGAAGACACAGAGACAAAACCCACATAAATCCAGTTATCTCATACTAGACAAAGCAAGGCACCATAAACATACACTGGATAAAAGATAGTCTCTTCAACAAATGGTCTGGCAAAACCGGAAATCCATATGCAGTAGACTGAAATTTTAAACCCCTATACCTCAACTCAAAGTGGATCAAAGAACTAGAAATTAGACCAGAGTCCCTGCACCGACTAGAAGAAAAGGTAGGCCCAACTCTTCATCATATTGGCTTGGGAACAGACTTCCTTAACAAGATTCCTAAAGTAAAACAAAAAAATCAATAAATGGGATAGCATCAAACTAAAAACTACTTCACAGCAAAGGAAACAATCAGGAGTGTTAAAAGAGAATCTACAAAATGGGAGAAAATATTTGCCACCTACATCTCAGATACAGCATTAATCTCCAGGATATAAAAGAACTCAAGAAACGTAACACCAAAAAACCAAATAACCCAGTCAATAAATTGGCAGAGAAAATGAACAGGCACTTAACAGAAGAAGAAATACAATTGATCAACAAATATATGAAAATGTTCAATATCTCTAGCAATTAGAGAAATGCAAATCAAAACTACATTGACAAAACACTTTTTATTTGCTTTTCTTTTTTTTTTAAACTGAATAACAACTTCTATAAATGGTATAGTTGAACAAACACAAAATGCACACATGCTTTTTTCTTTGCTGTCCATTATCTGTTTTTGACCTTTTTTTAAAATTTATTTATTTTGATTCATTGTACACAAATGGAGTACAGCTGTTGTGTTTCTCTGGTTGTACACAAAGTGGAGTCACACCATCTGTGCATTCATACATGTACAAAGGGCAATGATGTCTGTCTTATTGTTATTATTCTTACCCCCCCACCCCAAACCCACCCCTCCCTTCCCTCTATACAATCTATCCTTCCTCCATTTTTGCCTCCCTTCCACCCCGCATTATGCATCATCATTCACTTATCAGAGAGACCATTCGGCCTTTGGATTTTTGGGATTGGCTAATCTCACATAGCATGACAGTCTCCAACATCATCCATTTACCTGCAAATGCCATAATTTGATTCTTCTTTATGGCTAATATTCCATTGTGTAAATATACCACAGTTTCTTTATCCATTCATCTATTGAAGGGTATCTAGATTGGTTCCACAATCTAGCTATTGTGAATTGAGTAGCTATGAACATTGATATGGCTGCATCACTGAGGTAATCTGATTTTAAGTCCTTTGGCTATAGGCCAAGGAGTCGGATAGCTGGGTCAAATGGTGGATCCATTCCAAGTTTTCTAAGGAATCTCCACACTGCTTTCCAGAGTGGCTGCACCAACTTGCAATCCCACCAGCAATGTATGAGTGTACCCTTTTCCCCACATCCTCACCAACATCTGTCATTGCCTGTATTCTTAATAAAAGACATTCTAATTGGGGTAAGATGAAATCTTAAGGTGGGTTTGATTTGCATTTCTCTTATAACTAGGGATGTTGAACATTTTTTCATATATCTGTTGATTGCTTGTAGATCTTCCTCTGTAAAGTGTCTGTTCATATCCTTGGTCCATTTATTGATTGGGTTATTAGTATTCTTGGTGTAAAGATTTTTGAGTACTTTGTAGATTCTAGAGATTAGTGCTCTATCTGAAGTGTGTGTGGCAAAGATTTTCTCCCACTCTGAAGACTCTCTCTTCACATTGCTGACTGTTTCCTTTGCTGAGAAAAAGCTTTTTAGTTTGACTCTATCCCAATAATTGATTACTGCTTTTATTTCTTGCACTTTGGGAGTCACATTAAGGAAATCTGGTCCTAGGCCATCATGATGGAGATTTGGACCTATTTTCTCTTCTCTTAGGTGCAGGGTCTCTGGTCTAATTCCTAGGTCCTTTTTCATTTGCTTTTCTTGTGTTTTCTTCCTTGACCTCTTAGATATTTGTAAATGTGACATTTAATTTTGAAATAATTGGCCTGTGGGGTTGGAGTTCTATATATCTTAAGGTGATTGATTTCTCATGTAATGAATCATGCAGGAAACAGTCTACATGATTTCAATTTTTTAAGAAAAGTAATGGATATGTTTTTATACTGATTGTATTAGTTATGTACATATCAAAACTGATCAAATTGCAAACTTCAAATATATGCATTTTATTGTATTTCAATTTTTCCCTCAATAATGCTGTATGAAAAAATGTTAAAAAAAACTACATTGAGATTTTATCTGACTGTGGACAGAATGGCAAGTATCAAGAATATAAGCAACAATAAATGTTGGTGAGGATGTGGGGAAAAAGGTACCCTTATACACTGCTGATGGGACTGCAAATTGGTGCAACCATATGGAAAGCAGTATGGAGAGTCCTCAAAAAACTTGAAAAGGAACCACCATTTGGCCCAGTTATCCCACTCTTCAGCTTATACCCAAAGGATTTAAAATCAGCATCCTACAGGGACATAGTCACATCAATGTTTATAGCAGCTCAATTCACAATAGCTAAGCTATGGAATCAACCTAGGTGCCCATCAGCAGATGAATGAATAAAAGAAACTGTGGTATGTATACACATAAATAAGAATGACTATGACATTTGCTAATAAATGGATGGATCTGGAGACTCCTATGCTAAGTGATATAAGCCAACCTCAAAAAAATAAATGGTAGAATGTTTTTCTTAATATGTGGAAGCTAATCTACAATAATGGGTAGGCAGGGAGAGAAGAGAAAATCAGTAGATTAGGCAAAAGGGAAACAAGGGAAGGGAGGAAGGATATGAATATGAGACAGTGCAACAAATCTAACATAATTTTCTATGTACATATGTGAAAAAACTTAAGTGAGTCCCATCATTGTGTTCAACCACAAGAATGGGGTCCTAATTAGAATAAGATGTAATCTGTGTTTGTATAATTTTATCAAAATTGGTTCCACTGTCATATGTAACTAAATAGAATCGATAAAAAACCCTTATCATTCCTCAAAATACTCTTCAATAATCACCAAAGGAAGTAAAATGGAATCATCAGAAATAGTCCATTAATCTAAAGTAAGGGAAAAAATAGGAAGGGAATAAGTAACAGATGGGTCAAATAGAAAACAAGCGCCAAAAAAAATTAATTAAAAATTTTTTAAAAACAAGGATTAAGATGAAAAATTCAATTCTGACTATATCACTTAACCATATTAAATGTAAATGGTCAAAATACCTCAACTTAAATGCAGAGACTATGATGATGGCTAAAAGCAAGAACCAAATATGTGAAGCCTACAAGAAATGTATTTTTAATATAATTGCATAAATGGATTAAAAGTCAAAAGACAAATGGAAGAAAGGCTTATCATGTAAATACTAATCAAAATAAGTTAAACTAATTACATTAATACCATAATAGACTTTTGAGTATTAGCAGGGATAGAGAAAGTTACTTCATAATGATAAAAGTTTAATTCATTGAGGGAATGTAGCAATCCTGAGTGGATCTAATGACAGAACTTAAAATATACATGAAATAAAATGTGATAGAATGATAAGAAATAGGAAATTTTTGAAGTGTTGGAAATATTATCTTGATCATGGTGATGGTTTCATAGATATTTACATATCTTAAAAAAGTAAGTCACATGTTTCAAATATGTGCTATAGAGTATGTTCAACCACATATTTATATATCTGTTAAAAATATAAAGAGAGTTTGAAAGAGAAAGATAAGCAAACTGTTTAATAAGTAAATTAAAAATATTTTTTGTTTCATCAGAAAACCAATATGCTTTCCATGTTTTACTTTTGTACCAAGAGACAGTGAGTGTAACTGATCTTCAGGAAACAAAAGAAAAATACACAAGTTTAAGTTTTTCATCATTTTTATTTTGAAGAACACAGGACTACACTTAACATTGAAATAATGCTCACATCATCAGTAGTATTGGGACCCTTAGCATTCTATTAATGAGCATCAATGAATTAATGGTATGTGTCCCTATTTTGTATTAGATGGGTACCTTATATTAAATAAAATATAAAACAGAAGCAATTTTTAAATAGAAATAATGCTGAGGGGAAATTAAATGTCTAACATAAAATATTGTGAGAATGCAGATTTTTTTCTTAATATTTTATTACAGAAAACAAACATGAATATAAGGAAAACCTGGTATAGTATGTAATTTAATAAAATGCTTTTTAAGTGGGATTTTCCCATTTTAAGCTTCAAATTTTCATTTATTGTTATTGTCCATGATTTTCTCAGTAGTTTTATTAGAGTAAATATACATTTAATGCATTGAGAAGTTTTCAACTTAAATTGCCAAGATAGTAAAAAAGCTACAAAATTGAGAAGATTCTCAGAGAAATATTTTGCATGAAAGACCAATTGACAGCTGTTTTACAAAATAATCAAGAGCTGAAGACATAAAGCAGAAGAAATAATATTTTTATTGAGAAATAAACTAATAAATTCTTTCAGGAGGGGAAAATTTGTTTGCTAAAATTATTTCCACAACTTGAAGTGCATAAAAGCTCCTTTTTTGATGACTCAGATATAGAAAAAATATTTTAGAGGAATATTGAGACTTTAAAAAATATATATTAGTGATCATTAAATAGGGACCCTAAACTTAGAACTTCAAATAGAGAGCCTCCTTAATATAGCATACATGAAAACATAATTTCTGCTTCAACAAATATGAGAAAACAAATTTCATCAAATTAACAACCACCACCACAAATGGCCTTCCTTCAGTTTCCTTTCCGCTACAGTGGGAAGAAAATAAACAAAAATGTACAATTGGATGAATGAAACCAAACCATTAAGGGAAGCTATTAATTTCCTTGTTTATTATGAATCTTAATATATTTACAAAAAGCCCTAGGAAACCCAGATGAATCTTTGAAAAATTACAGTCTTTAATTTAAGAGAAATCAGGGAAGCTAAAACTGTTTAACCAATTTGACTGATATATAAAATACTAATGGTCCTACTCTATAAAGTCAGGAGACTTGTAAAGTTTTATTTCATAGCCTATAAGTTCTATTTCATGGTAAATATCTTCATCGTGTGGCATTGCTGCTAAAGACCAGTTTCTTCATGTTAAAATTTGGCAGCTGTGCACATAAATTAATTCCATGAGCTCAAAACATTCTGATAAACAGAGCAACCCAGTTTGAGAAAGCTAGTTTTTATAGTTGTCAAATTGAACAACATCCCTGCTAGTATATGAATCAGCTCTTACTGTTTTTTTTTTTTCCCTAAAGCTTATCAGTTGAAAAGTCAGTACATCTTCAATTGCCATATCATCCTCCTCCTTCCTCTAATAGAAAGGTAAACTGCAGATGTAAATCATTTCTTCACTAGCAGATTGTGGAAGTAGAACATAGCATAGACTGTCCAGAAGGATGTTGTGCCTGTAATAGTAATTTTCTAAATAAAGAAAATTTTAAAAATCTGTCTTGTCTTTACAAAGGTATTACTGAGGAAGCGTCACTGAAAGTAGGTGCTATTAGGAGTGTTTGGAGATGAAAATGGAAATATTCATCTTCCTGGAGCAAGTCTGTGCCTACAAAAGACCCGTGAAAAGCCTAAGGTGTTCCACAATTGGAACGTGTTGCCACTGGTATTCACCAGGCAGTTCCGTGAACTTTGCTTTTATATTTGTTTGTAGCTAGTAGGAAAATCATTTCAACTACCTCCTCATGAGTAAACCGAGACCCCAAGAAATCCTAATGACTTATGTTGGTTCTGAGCCTATTGTGGCTGTCTTCTTATAGATTCCCACAACCTGCAATGGGGAGACTAAGGCCACTCTACCAAGCCATCCTCAGTATGCTTTCTGTTGGATGACTTACAATAGGGAAGCCTCCCCCTTGCCCGAGACTGGTTGGTGCAAATTAGAGGGACATAAACTATGAAATGATGACATCAGACCGCATCAATGGGTACTAACAGATTGAATATTCGTGCCTTGCCCCAAGTTCATGTGTTGAAAACCAGTCCCCAGTGTGATCTTATTTGGAAGTGGGGCTTTTCTGAGGTGATAGGTAAAATGAGCAGAGTCCTTATGAATGAGATTGGTGTCCTTAGAAAAGAGACCTCACAGAGCCCCTGACCCCTTCTGTAATGTGAAGACATATGAGGAGATGTCTATCAATCAGGACAGGGGCCTTCGCCAGACAACAAATCTGCCAGGGTCTTGATCTTGGACTTCCAAACTCCAGAACTGAGAAAAATAAATTTCTGTTTTTGATCATCCCCCATCTCTGGTATTCTGTTAGAGCAGCCCAAACTGACTGAAACAATAGGTCTAAATTACTCCTCTTTCCCTTTAATTTCTACTTAGCTGTTAGAGAGCTTGAGGATTTGGAAACTTCCACTGTGCCTTTCAGGAGACTTCTAATTTCAAAGTAAGATAATCTTAAAATGTTATGTAGCTATCCTGAGTTGCACAGCCTCTGTGCTAAGAAGCCTGGAAGTGCATAGGAAAATAGGAATGCACATATATACAAACATATTCATTTTATAGAACCAAGAAACTGAGCTAATACAAAGATCTTAATAGCAGCTAATACAAAAGGTAAAACATATTCTGTTTACTGTATGCCAGACATTGATATAAGTACTTCACATAATAATTTATTCCTCATAAGAACCATATGTATCAGTGCAATTATCTTCCTTTTTCACAGATTAGAAACTGAGGCACAGAGAGATGAAGTACTATTCCCAGAGCCACACAGCTAGAAATGGTTAAATGCAGAATTCAAACCAAAAGTCCAATCTGTTTACTAATAATCTACACTATTGGTAATAAAAATTTATGTTAAAGATAGGATTGGAAGGGCCAAAGAAGGATGGTAGGTGATTTGTGAGTTTTATTACCATATCTAGCTTCCCAAGTCACCAGGGGTTTAGGCCTATGCTCATCATTTTTATCTGGCACTACCAGCTAAAATTAAAGTGTATCATTACCATTCCTTTCAATGGAGCAGACAGAATGGTGTCCCATTGCAGTGGTTTATCATTCATGTCTCACACAATCCATAAGCCTCCCTTTGTCAAGTTACAGTGATCAGCCAGGTGCAAATGATAAGAATGAGAACCAGGAGTTGGAGATAGAGCTGAGGAGTTAGGGGAGGGGGGGTTGGATGTAGTAACTGAAAGGGGGTTAAAAAGGGGAAGAAATCACATCCTGCTGTGTGGCAAATGTGTCCTCTTCAAGAGTCAAACAAGCAGAAGTGGAGCCTGATGCTCTGACAGTCTTAGGAGTTTCTTTAGGAAAAGAGTCCAAATGTTCAAATGTCACATGGTAAAGGAGCCTGGAAGGGACTTGTGGGTGAAGGATATGAAGTGTGAGCTTTACTTGAAAGACCCTCAGTCCCCCTGTCCAAGGAAGATCACGCGAAGACACTGGCTGCAAAAACACGAGGCTGTTTATTAGTACACAGGCGCCTGCGGGTGCCCAGCAAAACCTCAGCCGGAGCTTTGGTGAACTGGCACACCGGGCTTTGGGGTACAGGGTTTTTATAGGGTAAAAGGGCAGGTTTCGCGCGTGCGGTAAGCGACAGGTTTCTTATTGGATATTTTGAATACAGCACATAGGTTACATTTTAACTCCCGGAACAACCACGATTTTTGCTAGGACAAGGTGACCTATACTTTTTCAATTGTCCTGTGGTTTCTTAACCTGTTTATCAGTTTAAGTTTAACAACCTCCGGGCGGCTCCCGAAACCAGTTCCTGAAACCAGTTCCCGAGACCAGATCCCGAAACCTCCCTAGGGGGGTTGAGGTTGGGTAGAGTGACCTATGTCATGGGTTTTTAGTTCCCGGAATCTGTTCCCTTCCTATGGGGGGGTGGACATAGAGTTGGGGTCTTTCATACTCAGTGGGAGTGATTAGTGAATCCCCTCTGCGCGTGGGGAAGGCAAGAGACAGGAGGAGTCCTGCTACCTATGTGCCCCAGGTGGACCTGAGACTTCTTCAAGGGAATCCTTCAGGGATGGCAACAACCACTCAGGGACTACCGATTAAAATTGGGAAGAACCAAAGATGCAAGAGCTACCCTTCAGTCCTACAAGCAGTATGTTCCAATTAGAAGGGGGGAAAAATGGATTTGCCTTAAAAATATGTGAAGAAAATCATGGACCAATTTCTTTATAGCTAAGCTTTCCTTTCCTTTAGAATAGACCATGGAGGAGATCACTAAGAGAATAGAATCAGCAGAGAGGGCTCAGGGACTGTTCGGGTGGTTGTGTGAATTGAACTGGAAGACTACTGTCCAAGCTTATGACTAGCCTTGGGAGATAAAAGCAAGGGAGGCCTGGAAACAGGTTTTGGGGGTGTGGTAAAAGAGAGGAATGTAGGCACACATGCTGATCCTGGAGTACCAGGAGGAAGAGGATAGAAGAGCTCAAACTCAGCTGTACAGGTAGCAGACAACACTCAGCTAGTGAGCAAAATAGCAAGATTGAGAGCTTGGGCGCAGAATCACAGTATGAGTTGAATTACAGAATTAATTTCCGAGGTTTTGGTAACCATGGTCAACTCTAGCCTGAAAATGTTAAAAGGGGAGTTCCAAAAACAAACCATTTGTAAGTTTTTAAATGCACCCCATTCTTCATAGCATCAGGAAATCTTGTACGGTCCTGCTGTGTCCCACCCAGGATGTGCATCACCCCTTGCCCAGTGACTCCACCATATCCACTTCTCTGTTGTTAGTCACTCAGTGACCAAAAAGGCTGATCAGCTGTTGACATTGTGGTGCATGTGTTAAAGTAAGACTTATTTTACTTAATAACATCCCCAGGATAGTGTGCTAGCAATTCAAATACGACAAAAGGAAACCTTGAAGAGCTTCATTTAAATAAAAAAGTATAATAATAGATTTTGAGAGACATCAGAAGATTCAGATTCACTTAACTTTTATTACAGTGTTATAACTATTCTATTTTATTATCAATTATTGATGTTAATGTCTTGCTTGGCTAATTGATAGATTCAACTTTATCATAGGTGTGCATGTATAGGAAAATACATAGCATACATAGGGTTTGGTACTGTCTGCAGTTCAGGGTATTCACTGGGGGGGGTCTTTGAACATGAATAACAGGGGATGATTGTATCAATTTGAGAAAAATGTCAAGGCTGCTGGGGCCACAGTGAATGTGGCTATCTACTTAAGGTTTAACCTTTTATGTCCCATCAAAGGGAAGAATTGTTCTCTGACCCCTGGGTGGTTTTGAATTCACTTCTGGTTGAATTTGTGTGACCTCCAAAATAGCAAAAATTCAGGAAGATCCTTTTGTTCATGGGGACACTTTCATTTTATCAACTGAAAACAATGGACTTGATTTGTTTTATTCACAATGATCTTCCTAAGTAGGCTCAAATTCATTGTTGCTTATCTTTTCAAGGTAAAGTAGAAATTATAATTGAGTAAAGTGGCACTGGGTTGTGTACATGATCAAGCTGAGGTTGGCAAAACCAGCATGAGGTTTGTGTTGATCACTTTGTTGTGCAAAAGTGGTACAGCATGAAGGAAATGGTGTCTTTGGGGAACCTGTGGGGTTGTGTCTGGGAGTCAGAGACCTAGATCATTCGGCCAACGCCCAGAGCAGTTTGGAGGTTCACTCAAGTGTTCCATTGAACAGTGCCCCTAACTTGCAAAACAAGAATCTGACAACACCTTGAATCAACATGTGATTTAACACAGTCTTTCCAGAAGGTGGGAAAGACTGTGTGAGGACTAGTAAGTGTTGGCACCTTGGTCTTCTGCTTTCTGTGATGAAAAGAGGAAAAGGTATGAGATGGTCAGTTTCAAGAATCCAAAAAGGAGAAGCCAGATGAGCTGGGAATATGAGGATCCATCCAGATGAAGCCACCTTAGGTTTTCAGGATAAAGGATCAAGAGGATTACCAAGACATGGAAATTCTGAAAGAAGAAAGCCATTAAAATTTATGGAGGTAGCAGAGTAGATGGTTCCTGTTGTGAAAATAAAAGGGGGAGCTGACTTCCTCTGAGGGACAGAGACGAGGAACTAGAACAGGAAAGGGCCAGGAGAGTGAAAAGCGAGTCCATGTACCATTAAGAAAACTACGGTAATAAAGTCCCTACAAAAGGAAAGGAATTCAGGAACACAAACAGAGTTAACAAGGAACAGAGCAAAAGGATCCTTGTGCTTCATGACCTATTAGAATACAGTAGCTATCACAAAATCAGAACCAAACACCAACAGAAAATAAGAAAGGCTGGTGATGATGCAAAGAATTTGGAACCTTTGGATGTTGCTGATGGGAACATAAAATGGCCTGACCATTGTGGAAAAATATTTGGCAGCTCCTCAAAAACTTAAGCATTGAATTACCACGATCTAGCAAATTCTAGTTCTTGGTATACATATACCCAAAAAAATTAAAAACAAAGAGTTGGCAACATACCTCTACAGCCATGTTCATTGCAGTATTGTTGACAATAACCCCAAAGTAAATACAACCTAAGTGCTTACTAATGGAAGAATGGATTTTATAAAATGTGGTCTATGCACATAATGAGTTATTTTTCAGTCTTAAGAAGGAAGGAAATTCTGACACATACTACAACATGGATGAACTTAAAAACATCATGCTAAGTGAAGCAAATCAGTTACAAAGGGACAAAAATTACATGATTCCACTCATGTCGGGTACCTAGAGTAGTCAAATTCATAGAGACAGACAGAAGAGTGGTGGTTGCCAGGGCTGGGAGTGGAGAGAATGGGGAGCGAGTGATAAGTGAGTGTGGAGTTTGTGTCTGGGACAGTAACCTCATTCTGGAAGTGGATAGAGGTGATGGATCTAGAACAACATTGTGAATGATCTTAGTGCATTGAATTATATACTCAATGATATACTCAATGGTTTTTGGTGGCCAATCTTACATGCATTTTAACAAAGTGAGACAGTATCCTTTTTTTTTTTTAAAGGAATATCAGAAAGCTCCACAAATCTTAATAAATTTTTGCAACAAAGCTGACAAGGTCTAATTTAAGGACCACAGAGGCCAGGTCACCAAGCAGCAGGAACTCATTTTTCTGGTCACTTGTTGATGATCTTCTGGCAAATCCTAAACTCAGGGGGCATTTGTGTGGTTGATCTGTAACAAGAACCACAGTCCTTGTTCCTAAATGATTATAAATGATATATGCTCCATAGAATGGATTCAAAAGGTAAAGATTCCTTTCTCTTTCTTTTGCAAAATCAGGAAATGGTACAGAAGGCAGAAAAAACAGAGCATAAGAATTCACAGAAAATAACAAACGTCCAAGGAAAAACAGTCTGTCTTGACCATATCAAAGTGATGGAAGGAATAATGGTTAACATAGAATGAATGAGTTTCTTTATAGCTATACTTAACTATTCAAAGGTGGGGGGTAGTCTGTAAATTAAAGGGCCAAAAATGAATGGATTAAAATAACCCTGTTTTAGAAACTGTTATTATGGATTTAAAAAATATATATAAAACTCTTTCAGAAGCCAGAAAAGATAGGACATTAAGGATCAGGAAGGGGAATAATGTCAGGACTTCAGAGAAAATAGGAAGAAACACACTGTTCGATGGTGGTAACCACTCCTACAACATTGACAAATATGATCACATCATAGAGAAAAGAAAGGTTTGTGGTCAGCTAGCACTGATTCTTAGTAATAAAAGCAAATTTGGTCACGGTTTCCAGTAGCCTATGGGAAACAGTGATTGGTTTAATAATAATAATTTCAAAGAAACAGAAGCAAAGTAATTATTACTGACAGCCCCACTCACAAATGTTTCCAGACCTGTCCCAATTGGAAAGAACATAACAGCACAGTCAACACTCTTCTTTGTTTTTCTTAATAAATGAAAAAATTAAGGGTCAGTGGTATTGAGTGAGTCACCCAAGATTTGACCCTATGTGGATAAATCAGAGCTACACACAAGATTATCCATATACCATAGGGTTTCATCATCAGGACACAGAAAGAGCTGGTGAGTCTAAGAACATTATACAAAAGGAAGGTGGGACCTAGAAAATGATATAGGTAAGCCATGGTTTCATCTTTCAAGATAGATACAGAATCGAGTGCCATGTGAGCTTAAACATGTAATGATATTATATTCACTACTAGGTATGGTAACTGGAGAATTCATGTAGATGACAGTGTCAGGGACAGGTAAATTCGGTCCAATTTTAGATACACTGAAAGCATCATCATGGCAATAGCATAAATAAGGGACATAACATAATGATGAAGTCAGGCTGCAGAAATTTGAACAGGGGGCAATTAGATAATAAAAACATCCCAGGAATGAATGGAAATGAACAAGCAGAGATCAAATTAGTAAGACACCTAGGAGCAAGCACTGAAGGACTGATGAGGGAAACAGATGAGGGGCATTGTTACCACGTGGGAGATTTGCACCCTACGTTAGGAGACAGAGGCTGGTCAAAACAGATCTGTTTCCAATTTTTCTGTGTATTTATTATATATGGCTTGGGTTAATAGAATTTATCATGCTGTTGATGCATAACTTTTTATTAATAGCCTCATCAAATAGCAAGGGCCAAAGAGTCTGAACAAGAGCTCATTATTTATGTATAGATGGAAGAATAGCTGTACATTTTCACTGTGGAATCTACAATCAGAAGCCAGTGCTGCTTGTGATTTTGCATTTCAGCACAACAGAGAGAATAAGAAAGTGACAGCCACAAGAAACTCTCTAATCCCATAGAGTTGAAGGCTAGTGGGAAGCAAGAGAGATTTTCTCTAAAGGGACTCTTCCTGAAATGGAAGGTCATGATAGGAGAAAAGATTAACAAAAAGTAGGATAAAAGTCAAGGAGTTTAAAGTGAAAAGTCAGTATAATTTTGAATAAGATTTTTACAAAAGTGAAAAATAACAATTATGGGTCTCATTGAGAAGAAAGGTGGACTACAAAAGAATATGTAAGATGACTTTGATATAAGGATTTGGATATGGGAAAATATTGAAAGGCAAAAGTTAGAGAGGTGAAATGGAAGCAAGAAAGATGAAGAGAAAGATGCTGAGTAGATTTTTGTAAGTAATTTAGTTAGGTGACATCGGGCTTGTAGGAAATGGGAATGAGCTACAAAAGATCATATCAATTTTTTTTCATCTACAAGGAAAGGAAAATGTTTTGAGACTAAAGTAGGAGGTAAACATGCTTTGAATCATTTTATGCAAAGGTCAGGTAATACTGCTATGGACTATTTACTTGGACTTTTTATAACAAAGAAAAACTGATCTGGGATTTAAGAGTAAGATCAAGTTGTCAGAAATAAGAATTAGGTTCAATTGCAAAGGTATTGATTGATGGTCCTTAATCAAATACCCTTGTTCCTTCTGAAAAGTTACAGCAAAATGCCTATAAAGTTTCTTTGCTTCCTACTGTTCTCTGGTTCACCAGCTGTTGCAGGATTGAAATAAAGAAATCTGAGCTTAGGTAAGGCTTTCTGGGGAAACAGGTGGAAGAAAAATACCACTGGCCCAAATCACAGGCGGACAACCTTTCAGAAGTAGAATGATAAATTTCTGCCCCTAGTTCCCAGGGTCAGTGGTGGCAGGCAGGTACTGGAAGCCTATTGGAAGGGCCCTTCCAACAACATCCCCATCCCCATCTTCTAACTCAAATGTGCCTCATACTTTCATATTCTGTTTCATCCATCTTCCTTTAGGACCTGTTTGCCTAATGAATACCTCTGGGGAAAGTTAAATCTATCTGACCTTTGTCTCCCTGGGTATTAACATCAGATATTGAGACTGATTTTTTCTAGAGCTGAAACTCAGAACTGTTGCTCAAGGTGGACTGCAGGAATTTCCTTGAGAATCTAAATAGGAAATGCACATTGCTGAATATGGTGCATTTGAAGGGAGGGAAGAATGTAAGCCAGTAGAAGATGGGATGACAATCATCACTGGACACCAGCAGGGAGTGGGGTGGGAGAAGGACCAGCTGTGACAAAAGCTTGGAGGTGGGAGGTAGGGGGCAAAAAGATACCACTGCCTTTGTAATGAAGCAAGACCCCAGTGAGATATGGGGGTTAACCCTCCAGGTTTACTGTAAAGTGGCTTTGAGAGAGACCTAGAGTATATGGACCATAGTTTCCCAGTGTGGGGACCTTAAGAATGATCAAGTTAGCACCAAGCACCAAATGTAGACTCATCATGCATCATGTAGCACAGCTAACAAAGGACCATATCTTATCCTACCTGTTCCTTCAAATGCACCTAAAACATCATTCCCAGACATTTTAGGATAAAAGGATTCTTAATAGAACGTGTACTCCTCATTTATCATCACCATTTTTTTTTTTTTTTGACAGCAAGACTAGAGGAAAGTGAGAAGTTGAGTATAAAGCTGTTAAAGGAACACCGTGAACAGTTGGAAATTGAACTAAAAACTTTCAGGTAATAGCCTGAAAAATCCTAACATTTCCTAATATCCCACAATAGATCCATAAATAAGGAGCAGTTTCTATCTACAGTTTTATTTCCTCCTGGCAAAACTAAACTCCATTGTTTTATTACTTTGTGCATAACATTGCACTGCTTCATAATTTCCCCAAATTCATCCTTTTTCAAGCCTTAAAGGGAAGACCTGACATTTCAACGTTCCATTACATAACAAACAGGTTTATAATTTCCCTATTCATGTTCTTCTCCCATATAATCGAGACTCTGAATGCAAATCTATTTGTGTGCTGAAGATATTTTAAGAGCCACAAATTCTACAAAAACACCAACACATTTCTAACAGAACTTAAGGTTTGGGATTTTAAAGTCCCACTCTTCTTCAATGATTACAGGATTCTATTTTATTTCTACATTGAGGTTTGCATTGCACTGAATTTCAGAAATACTTTTCCTATGTTTGGGAAGCATAACTTCTCTCCCTGATTCTATAGAAATTATGCACAAAGTTCCCGTTTCTAGGATATGTGTAACAGGAATTTGCTTTCCTCTGTTATTACTTAGCAACCCAAGGATATTTGTAACCATAGCACACCCATCTGAATTTAGTTGTTTAACAAGAGTGGAGATATTTAATTCTCTCTCCACACTTTGTTTTTTTCAGGTGACAAGAAATATTGTCACAACACTGTTGTGGAGGCAAATTGACACTTCAAGACATGAACTTGAAAGAACCTTTAGAAATGCTTAGCTGGAATGTTGTTTTTTCACCTCAAGCTGACTGATTCCACTCTACAGAAAAGCATTATCCATTTGTCATGAGCTACTCCTTTCTTTATCTCCATTATAAAATTCCAGTTCAGTTTCCTTCACAGCTCCTGATGGAAAGCACAACATTAAATATTGTTCTTTATGTGACTTCTGAAAGAAAAATTAAAATGGCAATTGTAAGAATTACCATTAATTAGAATCTGGCTTTTGGATCTAGTTCGAATACATAACTATCTGTGTGATCCACCTTGTTTTAAATCAGGAACCTCAGTATGATTGATATTTTGATTGAGACGATTCTTCGTCATGGACTTGGTGTGTGCATTAAAGCAGGTTTTGGAGCATTCCAGGACTGTCTACCCATGAGATGTCAGTAACATCTCACACTCAACCCTTGAGACAAAGAAAGTGTCTCCAGACATTACCCTGGGATGCAAAGTTCCTTTTGTTAACCACTGTCTTAAGCCTTAGTTTCCTCCTCTGTAAAGTGACACTAATGAGAGTAGACAGCTGCTGTTTTTTAAAGGTGAAATGATGTGTCCATTACATAAATGTTAGGTATTGCTATTTTATAGGCACATTTTTGAATTCACAGTGCATTTAAGAAATCTTCATGGGTAATAGGAGATCTGGCAGGTCTCAGATGGCAGAACATGATGAAGGTGCTCAGGAGAAATTTATCCCCTTTTTAACTGCAAAATCAATAGTTAAGAATTTACAGACACACCTATGATTTGAGTGTGAAATGGATATTTGATTTCAAATTACCACTGAGGTTTATTCTAGCTTTGAAGATACTGGGAAAAATTATTTTTAAAAGCATGGAATTAATCTTTCCATAATAATAAATACCTATTCTCTAGAAGCCTATTAATTTCCAGCTCTTCAAATAAAATTAATTTGCTTTAAAACTATGTGCTATATATGTGGTCTCACAAGCAAGGTGCTCAGCATGAAGTTGTAGATCTTTTCCAGATATTCTCCTGCAAAGATATTCTACCTCTAAGAAAAGTGAAGGGAGTTGATAGGCATGGTTTTGGAGAAGATGGCTTGGAGAAAGTATGGCTAAGATGTTCCATTCAAGATCAAACACTTATATTTGGTGCAGATAAATAGGCAAAATAAATGGGAGGCCAACTCCATGCACAGCAGGAGTTAACAACCACATTGAAGGCAGAAAATGAAACAGTCCTGTCCTGGCTGAAATTTAGAGAACACTGAGTCTAGATCTTTTCACATTTTGCTGAGACCTATAACTTCAAACACTCTTCCTGGAAATCTTAAAATTTGACAGTTTTCCTGGAGTGTTCTGTAGTCATTCTTTTTAAAAATAATAGGAACAAAAGCACCTACGGGTAAAAAGAGATTCTTTGCACTCAATTTTGTTCTTTTATTATTTCTTCCACACAAAAAGAGGAAGGTTACTGAACGCAACTGTTAGATGCAATTGTCTCTTTGTGCAAGCCATTTTTGCATAATGTCAAGCAAACAAACACAAAAGATTCAGAAGCACAGACAAAATGAGTTAAAAAATGAGAGTTTAAAATGAATATTTTCTTGTTGGTAGTGACATTCAAGTAGTACAAAAACAGGCTGTAGTGTTGGAAAATTGAGGGCACAAAAGTGAAGAACATCAACTGGAAAAAGGTGACCTGACTTTGGAGTTTACTTAATTCCCATAACTGGAATATTAATAAATAAACCCGAAGATTTGGAGCAATGACAAAGTATCTAGAAAATTAAAACATATTTTTCCTTCATTTTAAATCTGTGTTAGGTTGCTCAAGAAATATTTACATCCCCAGATGTAGCATCTATGATAATGCACAATTGTACAGCATTAAAATAAAAACTTAAGTTTTTTTTTTCCTCCAATGACAACATTGGAGAAGAAACAGAATATTATTTTAGCATTCTAGAGTGTCTTGTCCTTTAAATCTTGGCAGATAACAGAAACTTCCATGGAAAAGAGTCATTTTTCCTCTTGGGTTTAAACACATAATAAAATGTTGCTGACAGACTAATTATAAATGCTCTATATATTTCGTGCATATGTGCTCCTCTCTAAACCAATTTAATTCCCATTAATGCTAATCTTTTAATACCACTCAGAGAGCAAAGGAGTACTCCTAATAAACTATTGATTTATTTGAGTGATTTAACTGAGGGAAGGCAAGGAAGAGAAAGAAGAAGAGGAAAGCCACCATTACACCCAGAACTGCATTTCTTAGAACATTTTCCAAATATGAATGAGCATTAGGTTAAAATTGATAGAAAGAGGAAATGGAGGAAAGAAAATAAAGTGACCAAGTGACAGTCCTCCACCCATTAAAAATAAGAGCACTATAAATAAGCTGTTAATTGATAATTTCTTTAGTACTAGTTCCAATGTTAACAGTGAGATATTACAAAGAAACATAAATTTTCTTTCTTCAAAGAGAGATAAGGAAAAATGAAATTCATACTTGTAGTTCTAATTGACATGATTCTCTCTTTTAAAACAAAAGTCAAATCAACAAATAGGTAAGTGATACTCCTACCATATTTTACTCTATTCATAGTGTGGCTGTCTACCTTGCCCACAAGAATCCAGTGATTTCTGGCAAACTCAAGTCAAGTATTGATCAGTTAAATTTTTGCATCTCAAGGTACTTTGATCGGCCAAGAGCTAAGAATGGCTCTCTCAAGGGCTTGTGTCCAGGTCTTAGTGGTTTTCTTAAGTACAACTATGTAATGATTCTGGATGCCATAGGCTAGTCTGGAACTTAGAAAGCAATAAAAATCCCTGTCTGTCCCTTTTCAGATCATCCTAAAACTAACTTTTAAACTGAAAATGTTTTAGTTCCCATTCTCCCTTGAAAAAAGTGGCATGCAATAGGGAACAAATGGAAGATGCGATTTTATCCAGGATCGATCTATCATCTGGCCTTATGTCATTTAACCTCCCTGAGAACTCAGTTTCCCTTATCTGTAAAAATGTGGATGATAATCTCTATGTACTACACTCTTATACCAATCATTTAGTCTTATAGGGATCAAAACATGTATTTGAAAGCATTGTAAAACCATGAAGTGATGTGCAAACATATAGTATTATTAAATGGGAAATTATTTATGAAAAAAGTGGCAGAGGAAGAAGGGAGAAAAACACAGGGATGGATATCTATTTTATCTGGGTCTTGTATTAAAGAGAGAGAGAAGGTGTGTGTGGGGGGGATTACCCTCCCGATTTTCTTCAAACTTTTTTAATGGCAACTAATGCATATACTTGATGACTGGGTATATAGAACATAAAATAAAATTGAAAGTATTTATGAAAGTATTTATGAAAGAAGATTGCCTTTTCTGTTTATCCAAATGTATGGTGTTGGCTATACATTTAGAAGGGGTGGAGGAGAGAACAATCATTCATTGCAAAAAATACAGAAACAAATATTGTCAGCACAAATATTAAACTGCCTTTTCTCTACCAATTGGTAAAAAAATATATTATATTTTGATATCTTTTTTTTTCTTTTTAAATTATATGTGTTATCCATCCCAGCCGAAGTCGTGCCCCGTCATCTGGTAGAACTTCAAGTTGAAGGGCCGGTAGAACTCGCGCAGTCTCTGCACCACCTCGCGGTCGATCTCGGGGTGGGTCCTGCCTTTGGTTTTGCCCAGGCAGTGGGGTTTGCTGCTGCCCTCGGCCTTCTTCAGGCAGGGGAAGCCCTTGGTCTTGTTGAAGTAGAAGTGCTTGTCGGTGATGATGCGCTTGAGGCCCAGGAAGTCCTGCACGCGGCCCAGCTCGCCGGCCGGGTCGCTGATGAGCCGCTCGCCGCTCACGAAGAGCATCTGGTCGATGGGGAAGTGGCGCAGCCAGTGCTCCAGGTGCTTGGCGTAGATGCCGATCTGGATGGCGCTCCACGACGTGTCGATGAGGCCCGTGCTCCTGTTTTTGAACGTCAAGCTCTCGAAGGTGGGGATGTCGGGCCGCTTGGAGAGCGTCTGCGTGTAGTCCGAGATGGCCCTGGTCACCGGGTCGCGCACCACCACGATGAGCTTGGTGTCCTTGGACATGGCCGAGATGCGCGCGGGCGCCTCCCGCGTGACAAAGTAGCTGGGCGTCTTCTCCATGGTGATCTGTCCTTCCAGGGTTCTGGGCATCAGGTCCCTGAGGAACGCAGAGAGGTTTGTTAGTAATTGAAAATGATTGATTTACAAACAGAGCTTGTGCCAAGGAGAGGCAGCTCGATATGCAATCTAATCCAGACTTCCTGGGTTCCAGTTGCATCTCCTCACTTAACTAAATGTGACGAAGTCACATAATCACTCTGACCTGTATGTTTCTCATGCATGGAGTGGAGAAAGATGTTGCCTTTTTCATACAGTTGTTGAGGTGATTCGTCGAGTAAATACACATCAACAGCTTAGAAATGTGCCAGGCACAGCATAAATACTCTGTTTTTAGCATTTGATCTACAGTGCTGTGAGAAAATTACCTTGGTCACATTCTTTAAATGAATCAGAGTACTCTGCTGTTTAACATGCTCTTCATCTTTGTCGTGTTGATTCTTCCTGATGAGTGGTAGAACCATTTTGTCATGTTTAAATAGAAATCCCACCAGAGTCTGGACAGAGCAGTAATGAACACAATAACACTGCTATGAGATGGCATTAACATATCCATGCCCTTCCTGTCCACCTTGTATTCTATTCCTGGTGTGACTGTCCATCTTGCCCTTCCTACAAGAATCCAGTAATTTCTCTCAGAGAGGGTATTCCTATCAACAAAGCAATTACATTTAACATGATACCATAACATACAGTTGTCCTTCCTTATCCACCATTTTGCTTTCCCTGGTTTCAGTTACTCGCCCTTGACAGTGGTCCAAAACTATTAAAGGGAAAATTCCAGAAATAAGCAATTCATAAATTTTGAATGGTATGCCATTCTGAGTAGCATGATGAAACCATGCCCGCTCTGACTTGCCCAGGATGTGAATTATTCCTTTGCTCAGTGTATCGGTGATGTTTGTACTTCCTGTCAATTAGTCACTTAGTAGCCAACTTGGTTAACAAATTGACTGTTACATTAGGGCAGTGCTGGTGTTCAAGTAACCTCTATTTTATTTAATAATGGCCCCAACGTGCAAGAGCAGTGATGCAAAGGAATCAGCAGAGCATAGAAAATGAAAGTACAGATTAACTCCAGTACTAGGTAGCACAGCTGTAGGGCATATAGGAAAAAAACATGAACAGGAGAGAGAAAAACTATTTGCTCTTCCAATTTAAGTATGGTTCCATTAAAAGCATTATTTATTTGAAATATGTTCTAAGTATATTTTTTCTAAGAAATAGATGGTGCTGTAATCAGTATTAAATAAAACAAATTTGGGAAATTTATTGCAATGACTAAATGTATTTTGTCCTTTGATCTATTGATAAGAAGAATTCAACTTATAAATATCCTTATATCACATTTATATCTTTTACTGGAATAAACTCCACTTGTTGATGGTGTAGTGCTTGTTTGCAAGCATATAGTCTTGGATTTGATTTGTCATTATTTTGTTTTAAAGCTTTCATCCACATTCACTATTGATGTTCCTGACATATTTCTTCTGTTAATAGCTTAATCAATTGTTACAGTATAAATTATTCACATTATTCTACATATAAAATGGGTTGAGATCTTTCCATATTTTTCTGTGTCCTTAAAAAATTTAAATAGCAAAATGATTTTCTATTGCTTTAAAGTTTCTTGGAAGTCATCTACAAAGCCATTTATACTTGGGAGAATAAAGGTAGGAAAGATAATATGATCTTTAAATATTTTACCTTTCGTAATACTCTGCCTTGTCTTCTGTTGATTTGGGAAATCATTATTTTTCTAAAAGTCATTCACTAAGTTAGAGTTATATTCCCACTCTCAACCATGGTTTTGTATTTTCTTCCTTTCCTTCTGCTTTCTTGGTTAGATTATCTATTCTAATTCACTGGTCTTCATTTCTGTTTTTCTAATGCCTCCCTTTAATTTTTAAAGTTTAGCTTTATTGTTCTTCATATTTATTTCACTGATACATAACTCCTTGATTCCAATTTTTCCTCTAAGTAATAAAAATATTTTCAGGCTATTCTCTCACCAGGTACAGTCTTGGTCAAATCCCCTAAGCTTTGACAAGCACTCTTGCTATTATGGTAATTGAGTCAATATTTAGTGATTATGTTTTACAGTTTTGATTTCCCTTTTGATTCAGGCAAGCATTATCTAGGTGTGTGCTTATTTTTAAACCTGTTGATTCATTATTTTATTAATTTTGTAATTAGCTTCTGTTATACATTTGGAATGAAAGGACACATGTTGTGTTGTGAGTTTGACTTCATTGCCACCTCAAAATTTTGTCCCACTTACACCCTTTATTGACCATGCATTGTAGAAAATGTCAAACATAAAAGTAGAGAAAATTGTAAACTGAATTATAGGTACCTTATATTCAGCTTCAAAAATTAAAAACCATGGCTTTTTCAGCTGTAAATCCCTCATTTCCACATCTCCACCTTGTCAACAGGATTATGTTGACATCACTCTCAGGCAGCATAATACTTGGTTTGTAAATACTCCATCTGCATTATTATCTGACTCAAATACTGAAGCTCTTTTGATGATCTGTCACTGACAGTCCGTTCATTTTAATGACACAGGTTTTCTCCTATTTTCATTTTCTTTGGTAATTTCAAGGAGGTTAACTTTATCTCTTGTGTTTTTTTTTTTTTAAGGAAGAGTGATAATTAAACATTTGATTTCTCTTGCTTTTTTTAATTTTTAAAAGAAATTTGCATTTTCTTCTTTAACATAGCTGTAATGTTCTTCTCTATCCACCCACTAAGTATACCTGGGAACACCTATTGTCCTTTGCCACCTATGCATGCCATTCCATTGTGGGACTTCCTTACTAGAATCAAGAAGCCGATCAGGGCAACCTACTTTGGGAGCTTAGATCCATACAGAGATGGTTGAAATTCTCAGTGACATTTGACCAAATGCAAGGAAAATTTTCAGGCTATGAAAAAATGCAAACATCAAATACATGAAGTGATAATAAGGAATATTGTTGGTTGAAAAAAAAAGTCAGCATTCCTTCTCCTTCTCCTATAAACTTTGACTTGACTACTTCATTTCAAGTCTTGGTCAAAATGTAAAGTAGTGATAGCTGATTTCACTCAGGAGCTCCTGGATGGCTTCTCTCTGGGGGGAGAAATACACTTAAGACCCCTCTCAGAGATCAAAGTTATAGATTGTGCTGGGCCAAAGGAAACACTACTATCTCTGAAAAAGAAAAAGAAAACATACTTTAAATTATTTTAATAGAGTAGGGAAAAGAGCTATCCCAAACAGGACTTTGAAAAAGAAACAGCTAAAATAGAACTTTAAAAGAAAAACACATGAACCACATACTGTCATCTGTAGGAGAACTGACTGCTTAGCATGGGGTGGGTGTGGGGGGAGAGTTGGGTTTAACTACAACCTGCCTCAAGTTACTTTTTGCAGAAAGGATAAAGTGATAGTCTAAATAAATCCTAAATAGAGTTTAGGCTGTAAAGAAAAGTTGTTTTTTCTTTAATAAAAGGACGCACAGCAGGGTTGTTTACATTGTAATATCCTTTTTAAATTTTTAAATCATTTTCTTATTGCAGTTTGGATTTTAATATCCCCAAAATACTCATCTTTCACCAAAAAACAAAATGCTCATGTAAATTGCAATACTGCATTTCAGGTGTTTAGGAAAACTTGGAAATTGTTCTTTTTTATCTGAATAAAGCCCATGTTTTAATTTGACTCTGTGTAAGCTCATGGGCCCAAGATGGGCAGTGAAAGGTCTATTCCAGCAGTATGAGAGGTTTCAAGAAATACCAGGCAGGCTATGGGAGAACAAGGGTGTGTGAGAAGACACATGATGTTTCTCTGAAGGCAAAACAGGTGGGAAGTGAATGGTGGGAGGACAAGGTCCTAGGAGGACTTTATTTCCAGGCCAACTAGTACAGATTATTCCAACTTCAGCTCTAAATTATAAACAGGATTTGAAGAAATCCATCGTAGTTATGAGGATGGAGAATGGAGTAGAGACCAAAATTACAAGAAAAAATTAGGAAGGAGTAGTTAATTTTCTTAAAGAAGACAAAGAAGAGCTCTCATATGCAAATTAAGGACTACCTCAAGATGAGTTATGCACATTTGTTCTTTGTCTCCAAAGAACTCAATGAGAATTCACAATAGCCCTAAAGTGGAAGCAAGCCAAGTGTCCACCAATAGATGAACAGTATGCAGGAGATAATAATAAATCTATATAATGGAATATTATTCAGCCATAAAGAGAAAGGAAATTTTATCATATGCTACAAAATGGATGAACCATGGGGACATCACACTAAGAGAAATATGTAGACACAAAAGGAAAAATTCTGCCTGCTTCCACTTACATGAGATAGCAAGGGTAGACAAAATCATGGAGTTAGAAAGAATGATGGCAACCAGGGACTGGGATGGAGGAATGGGGAATTGTTTGATGAGTGCAGTTTCAGTTTGCTAAGACTAAAAGTTTCGGTGATTGACTAGGTGATGATGTGTACCTACTTAATGCTACTGAACCTAAAAATAAATTTAGCATGGTAAATTTTATGTTATGTATATGTGACTCCAATTCTGTTAAATAACAAAAAAGAACTCAAGAAAGAACAAAGACTTTTATAGCATTAATAGGATTTAGTTACACAAAGGGTCATTTGGCCTTCCAGATAATTAAACATTAGAACAAGTACTGGAGGAAGCTGTGGTTTTTCTTTCCTCCTCCTAGACCAAAGAAGAATTAAATAATTCATGACATTTTGTGAAGTTGATTTGAAATCAGAAAATGAGGTCTGTGGCCTATCTCTTCCCACTGCTTCTTGGGTGTCCAGGAGCTAGTAATTTACTGTCACTAAATTCAGTTTATTCATCTCAGTAGAAAAACCAAGCCAAACATTCAGGAAACATGGACCTTAATGGAGTGCCAGCATGACCATTGCTACAGAGAACACTCCAAGCATTGTTCTTGAGAAAGTGAAGGCCAAAGTTGTGATCTTCCAACTGCCAGGAGAACCCCATTAAGTCTAGAGAAGAAGCGTTCAGAGGAAGTCAGAGATAGACCTGGGACATTCACACATCTGTCCATTTGATGTTTAGACAATGAAGCAGTCTCTGGTTTGAAGGCCATGAGCTGGCCACTTTCTTTGGAAGGACAGAGACTAGCTTGTTATGGTGTGAGAGACAGGAGCTTAGTTTCTAAGGGGATACTATTTCCTTCCATACACATCCATCTGATTCAGACACCATGCCACCCTGCTGTGCTGTAGATTTCATTTTTGATCTGATCAATCACACTGGTAATCTCTCTGGGCCTACGGTTGTTTGTGCAGCTGTCCATCTCTGGTGTGGGAAATGTTATGACCAAGCAGGAGCCATGATACATGGCTAAATAGACCGTTCTTCTCTATTCAGGCCCTGGACCAAGTCAGTAGTTTATGGTCAGTGTACTGAAATGACCCAGAGGCTTTTCCTCTGCCACGCTGCTGATAGGACAGATCTGCCTCACTGACAGTCTGAAAGTCAAGTCTTCCCTTTCGGTACCTTAGCGCTGGCCACACCATGACACCTCTATGATCAGGAGCACCACCCAGGGGAGTCTTCCATAGCATGCAACAACTTGTATTTATGGTTTATCTAATATGTGCAAGAAGTACTAAAAAAGAACCCACCTGTTGGTTCCTCTTTCTGGAAATCAATATGGACCATTTCCACTGAATTCTCACTGCCCCCATGTTTTCTTCTTCCTCCTCTACCCTTCATCTAGAATTGCTATTGGATGGACCTTTCTGGCAGTAGCCCCTCCTAAATAAATAAATAAATATTTCTTCCTTTATTTCACTTTTTGATAAAAGTGTTTTGTCAATGGGTTATTAAAAAGGAAGAATAAATGTTGACCTCTGCCTCTTACTATACATAAAAATCATTTTATATTGCTTGCAGATATAAATATGAATGGTAAATCAATGAAATGTTTGGACAGAAATCTAAAAGAACTCAATGATTTTGAAGGAAGCAGATATCTGAGTTTTATTAAAGGAGTAACTATAACCTGAATTAGACTATATTAAAAATAAGGACTAAAAAAAATAAGGACTTTTGTTTATCAAATGGTGCCATGAAGTGACTAAGAGGCAAAACTTAGAATGGGTAAAAATATTAAATACATACATCTGACAAGAGTCATCCATAATATGTAAAGAGATTCTGTAAATCAATAAGTTATAGAAAAACTAAACAACATAGGAGAAAAATGAACAAAAACCTTGAATAACCCACTTCACAGGAGAGGGTTAATGTTCAAGAAACTCATGAAAAGGTGGTGAATTACACAGCTGTCATAGAGATCAGGTAGGGGTTATGATTCCCCCAATTTTTCTGATGATGAAGCTGAGATTCAGAGCAGCTCAGAGCATGCTGAATTTCTCATAGAACATAGAAGGTGATGGGGGTCCTCCCAATGCTAATGCAACATTACTTTTTTGCATCAGATAAGAGGAAGTCATTTGTCAAAGGGGCTCAGAAAAAGAATAAACAGACAATGGTTCAGATGGAGAAAATTCAACAGATGGAGAACAAAAGAACCTGACTAATCCAAAACATAGCTGAGAAGATCCTGAAAAACCAAAATTCTGACCTGAATAAAAGTGAGGTGAAGGAATTTCTGTGCTTGGATGGGGAGTCATATGAAATAAGACTGAAGAAATGATGTAGTGTTACTGTCAGGAATATTAAATCTGAGGCAGTGTTCAGGTTAGAGTGGAGCAGGAAAGAAAGGCAGGTGGCTACATAGAAGGTTCTTCCAACATGATCCAAGTTTGAGGAACTGAAGACCTGGATGAGATGCTGAGAGTGGAAAAGACAGGGGTGGACAAGAATAAGAGACATACTCAGAGATGAACCAATGAAACTGGAGAGCTGATTTCTGAAAGAAACACCAGAAATGTTTACAAAGAAGATCTCAAAAGTCCACAGGTGGAAAATGACAAAGATTTTACCCAAAAAGTCCAGTTATTTTGTAATAATTTCTCCACTCCAAAACAGAAACAAGCTTATAATTTTCTTTTTCAGTAAAGTGAAACCTACTTTTAAAAAGTCAGGATTTCTGCTTAAGGAGTCTAATAGAGACAAAACACCATTGGTTTTACTCTAAAATATGGCTCAGGTAAGTTGCATATTCCCATGAAGACAATGTGGTTTTATAGGAAATAAAAACCAGAAAAGGAATATGAATTTCAGTCGTTTTCTGCTGTTAATAAACCGTGTAATCTTGAAGAAGTCACTTTTCTGCAAAGTTATTGTCCTTGATGTCTCTAGAACTGTCCACTACTAAGATCTCATGTATAGCTTAGGACTTTAATCCACTGCTAATTTCTCAAATTTAAAGTTCTGCAGAGTTTCATACTGTTCTGATCTCAAGTGCAGCTCCACCAATCAAACCAAGAGATTTGTATAAATAATTATGCAGGGCAATTCTACATCAACACAATTGATTTCAAAAATCAATGAAGCCTGAAAGAATGTAGTTCAAATAATTGATGCCGAGAGAAAAGCGCTGAGGTTAGTTCAAGTGAAGGCTAACTTGGCACTTTCCTTGTGTTTGGGGGCAGCAGAAAGACCAGGAAGTCCATCAGCTCAGTGGTTGCACTGTATTTGATAAGGCAAGTTTGTGACAAAGGAGACCAGTGACTGTATCATGCTCCCCCTGTGCCTCTAACATCAAATAAGATGTCACGCTGGAAGACGATATCCACGGATTGAGCTACAATAAAAATAACAGATGCAGGGCAGCCAGGAATTCAAGTTCAAAGGCCTTAGGAAGATGTGATAAAGACAAAAGCAAACGCCCACTTAATTAAGCCTTCACCATAGACCAAGATCTGATGTCATATTCCTTGCATCTCACAGCAACAGTGAGAAGCTGGAATTATTTTCCTAATTTCACAGATGAGGAACATAGGCTCAGGGAGATAAAATGGTTGGTCCAAAGATAGATGGTCATGAATAAAACGGATAGAGTGAAAATGGAGGTCTGTCTAGTCTTAAAATGCATGCTCTTTCAACCTTCCCAAACAGCCAGGCAACATCAGTGTGACTCCCGCCACTGATGTCACTGACCAACTTTGACATTCTGAAAGAACACATTTGAGTACTAGATACATTCCTTCCCTATTCGTTGTAGAGCTCAAATCACCCTTCCCTGAATCTCACAAGCAGCTAATACACATAACATTGTTTTTCAAAAGCTGTCTGCTGTAAGGAAGAATGTGCTGCCAGAGGAACTCCCGAGTTGTAATGCAAAAGAAATTTACCTTGAGAAATAAATAAATCTGGCCCATACATGCATACTTTTTTTTTTTTAGTCTGTACAATCAGACAGGATCTTGTGTGTGTTTTTGTAAGCCTCCAACAGCAGCAAATGCTAGGAAGAGCATGTTCTTTTCATGGCCACAGCATGAAGGCAGTTCCAGTGGGTCCCTGATGGCATGTGCCTGGGAGGGGAGGAAACTTGCAAATGCAGGGCTGTCAGCCTGCTGTCCCTGGAGCCAAGCCCCACTCACATTCATATTTCTTTTCCTGCTGTTGCTATGTGAGACCTCACTCAAAACGTGACTTGTGAGGCTGGAAAGAAAACTCCCTTTAGATGATGTTTGAGTTGGCTTCTGTAGGAGAGGAAGACTGAAGTTTCTGACCGGCTCCCACACTGGCCAATTTGGATGTGCAATTCTAAGAATCAAACTGTCATTGAGCTAAACATCAGACTTAGAGGCTGGGACGCTGTGTGGTGCTGCGACAGATAGTAGATTCCTTCCAGAGTTCTGAAGGAGCAAGTAATGAAAGAGAAAAAATATGGGTCTCTCACCAGGATTTATGATATGATTTGCACAAAGCCAAAGCTGATTTCTGGAAAGCAATACAATGTTCCTTGAACTCCAGGGGAGGAGAGAAAAGCTGAGGATTCTTGATTGCTAATTTTGGAAGGTTGCAAAAAAGGACAGAGAATACATCTGTGGTCAGCTCAGGTCAAAAAGCTATCCTGAGAGGGAAGGAGTAAGAGTTATCTTGATCATAAACTTCCAAGGAAAAAATCATTCATGTTGATCCTTGGAGTTTCCCAAGTGAGTCCACTCATTATCTCATTCATTGACTGAGGAATTCTAAAAATAGCCAATATCTTACAAAGTTCATTGTTTCACCAGCCCCATCCCTTTTATGTTTACTTCACTGGAAAATTCAGGCATCCTAAGATTTAAATTATCTTTTATAACATTGTATGCATTGTCTCAAATTCAGTTTCAAGCGCATTTGGGAATTGAAGTGCTCCTCTTAGTCTACAGAGCCTAAGAAACCACCTGGAGAGCATAGGAACATGTTATGCATGTTCCCCACAGTGGGGCCCCACTTGATTTAAGACTTTGGTTGTGTGCAGAACGAAAAGGAACAACTAGTGGTCTGGGGATATAGCTCAGTTGGTAGAGTGCTTGCCTCCTAAGCACAACACCCTGGGTTCAATCTCCAGCTCTGCAAAAAAAAAAAAAAAAGGAAAAATTATTCTTCCTGCATTTCTCTGAGCAAAACACCTTCTTCTTTTTTTAATCTGGGTGTACATCTGTACATCTTGCCTCATCCCTGTCCTGCCCCTGGCAGGGATCCACACTTTGAAAAATATTAGAATTTTTTTTTTTTAAGAGTTTGTGATTAAAGAATTTCAATAGCACTCATAGAGAGAGGAAAAAAAACAAAACCAGGAGACTGACAAATGAAGAGGGGCGGGGTGCGTGGCCTTGAACTTCAGTGGGAGTACCCAAGGATAGTAAAACTTAGAAGGAAAAAAGACCTTTGTATTCAACTAAGTTTTATTTTGTTGGAAGTAATACTGAAATGACATTTTTCAGATAGGGAAAGACTCAAAAAAACTTAACACTTGTGTAAACTTTGGAGACAACAAATTTACAAGTTCATTTTAACTGAACAGCAGAGGGTTGGGGATGTAGCTCAGTGGCAATGCACTTGCCTAATATGTATGCAGTCCTAGCTTCAAAAACAAACACACAACAAAATGAACAACAGAAAAAGAAAAATTAAAACTCCAGAATGAGGAAGTTAGAAGTCTGTACAAACAAACAAAAAAATCTAAAAATCATGTAGAATAAAAATAGGCCTTAAAGAATTATTAATGTAGATATAAAAATGAGTACAAATAACAGGAATAAAATACAACTGTATTGCTTAGATCTAGAATCTAAAGTCTGATATTAAAAAGCTCTTAGAAGAGCATGTGTGTAAGAGAGAGAGATGGAGAGATGGGAGAGGAAAAAGAGAGGGAGAAATTGAGACACTACAAACAGAAAGAGAAGAAGAAATCAAGCAGGGAGGAAAAAGAGAGAGAGAGAGAGAGAGAGAGAGATCAGTCAGAGACAGAAAAGTTCAAAGGCTGTAATCTCCTACACAGCGCCACTGAACATTAGAAGTAGGAGTAGAAACCTCAGAACTTCTCTGAAATTCAGTTCCTTGATTTCACAGATTTAGAAAGGTCTGAGAAATGCCTCTTCTACTTTCTGTAGCCAAATGGACTTGAAGCTGGGCTTAGATTCTGTGTCTCCTGACCTTTGGGTCACTGTTCTCTCTGTTTCTGCCTTAATTCTAGAAAAAGAATGTTCCCAGAGTCTGACCACCCTCAAGTTTCAAGTTCCTGAAATATAAAATTCATCTATGGAAGTAAAATTCCCTGCAGTATTCTGAACAAGGAAAGTTATATTATTGTGTGTCCTCCCTAAATGGAGAACTGGTTTTCTTCCACTTATATGGTACTTTTAACCACAATATAAGGTCAACAACCTAGAAGTGGAAAATGGAATTCTTAATCAAAGTGCGGAGACCAGGGGCTAAGGGTAGGCACTCTCTCCAGTCCTTGGTAGCTGCCACAGCAAACCCTCCCCACGTAGGCTCATCTTGGCTCCTGACAGGAGTTTTATAAATGATTAGTTTGAGAGCTGTGCTATCTGCTTTTGTGCTACTGGGGACAGCTGCTTCAGAGCAGAGTCTTTTCATCAGCCTGGAATTATCAGGTCTCTGCATATGTGCAGCTGAAGATAAGAGGGTAAAAACGTGCTTTCCTTGTTTGGAAATCAACAATCAAAGGACAGTGGGGAAGCTGAGAGAGGACCACGATGAGGACAAATCTGAAATTTTAGAAAGGCTCTTTGTTATATTTTGGCAATGAGGGGTATTTTGTTTGTCCTTTCCTCTTTTTTCTGTTTATTTTATTCTGTTCATTAGGATCTAGAAACAAAATAGGTGCTAAGTCAGAAGGTCTTTTAATTTTGAAACAGGAAAAGTAGCTTGAAGGTACGATTTTAGTAGTGGTTTGGGACTTCGAATACCTGGTTATTCATTCAAAATCTGCTATGAGCACCCCATGTAACTATTTCAGCTTCCTTGCACAATAAAAATGATACCCATTGTGTCTAAGATCAAAACAGAACTTCCAGAATCATTTCACTCATGATATAAAACAAATCTCCAGAATAACAAGGTCTTTCTGAAATGAGGCAGGCAGACAAGACAAAGTTCAGGAAAGCAATCAATGAGTGAACATTTGCACATCAGCATGGCTGCACCAGATGCACCTGTGAATGGGTAAAACCACCTATCCATAGGGACACAGCAAGAAAGATTCTAATTTAAGTCCATGATTTAGAAAAACAACACTAATCACATACTCACAAGCACAAATTTATTACAGAAACCATCACTCAAACATTAGCACAGTGCAACTTGTGGCCCTAAACAGCCTCTCCTGTGACTGACACTGTTCAGGCCCCAGGGAAATGCTTCTCCAAACCTCTAGCCCTGAATCTTCAACCCAAAAATTCTAAATGCTGAAAATGTGCATGGGTTATGTTGCTACAAATATTGAAGATGAACAATGCTTCCAGTGTACACAAGGATTTAAGGAAGGTAAGTTAGCTAAGAGAAAAAAAAAATTCAGCAACTTAGCAAGTGTTTTATATCAGGTAGCATGAAACCACTTCTCAGTATTAAAGTATCATTTCTGAGTATTAATGAGTATTCATTTCTTTGCTTCACCTCCTATTCCAGTTAATAGTCCTGGAGGAACTCACCCATTACCCTGGTACTCACAACATTTGCACATGAAGGCAGAAGGGCATTTTATATGGTGAGATGAATAGGGCCACTCTGACACTTGTACATAGCTAGGTCTAGGTGAATCAGGTGAAGCATGAAACTGATTCTTTCTGTGGGAAGCTAGATGATGTCAAAGCTGGAATTGAGATCAGTTCTTAATCCACAAAAATGATTAGTAAGAATCACAATGTTAAAAAAATGATTGTCATTTTTAAATAATTTTCATTCCAAAGTTTTACACAGATTAATTATAATTTGTATTCAGTCTTTGAATTTTGATAGTTAACTTGGAATATTTTAGAAGAAAAACAACTTTTAAAGACATGAAAATAACAAAATTCCTTAAGTTTTACATTCATTTTAATTTATAATTTTGATGGGAATATATTCCATTTCATACACTTCCACGTCGAAAAATCTTTTTGTTCAAGGGTCACTGACCTGTGATCCACAAGCCAAATCTAGATAGTGTTTCTATTATTGGATGACTCCATTTATATGAAGCATTAAGAGAAAAGCAGCCTATAGTAAAAGAAAGCAGAGTAGATGTTGCCAGGGACTGAAGAGAGGAGGTAATGAAGATGTTCTGGAATTAGGTAGTGTTGGTGATCAGCTATTTCCATTAATTTCATTGAAACAAAGCCATATGCATTTGCTTATGCATTGTCAAGCAGTTTTTGAACTACAATAGCAGGATTGAGCAGTTGTGAAAGAGAACATATGGCCTGCAGAGTCTATAATATTTATTGCCTGATCCTTTTCAGAAAACGTTTCTCCACCCCTGATTTAGGCCATTACTGTCAATAGAATAAAATTAATATAAAAATCATGATTGTAACATAATTAGTATTTTGCTGAAATTGAGGGATGAAAAATAAATTGGGCTGTGTAAGTATACCATAGGTCATGATTTGTGCATGTCTTTATTTTATTACTCATCCAAACATTGCTGGCCATCAATGGAATACCCAAATGAGCAATAATAATTAAATTGAGTCATCTTTGGTATGTTGCCAACTTTCTGACATTAAAAAAAAACAACAATGCATTGAAGCCTGTTTTTTCAGTTTTGTTGTTATAAAGGAATATTTGTCAAAATAAGAGACTAGACCATATTTCATTTAATAGTATATTAGCTTGATTTATAACTTTTTAAATGTTTAGACATATAGTATGTGAGCCTTCATCTACACTTTTGTCCAGGGACTTGAAAATGTTAAGGGTGGGCCTAAGGAAAATGCACCAGGACTCAGAGAAGCCATTAAAAAGAAAAACAAGGCAGCCAGACAGGGCTCTTGATTTCCAATAAGCCTGAGGGCTGTCAGCAACTGAACTTCCCAAACAAAGCATTCACATGTCCTGGGAGGTTCCACCACAGCCGAGATGTCACCCCCGTCTCACATCCAACTGACTAAACAGGGATCCCCCTTTCAGCACAGGAAAACAAAATGTTACAGGTTCTAGGGTGAGAACAGGGAGAACATTGTTGCCTTCCAAATGAGCTTTTCTTAATTAATTAAAAAAAATTTATTAACACAAATTAAAAAGATACATTACAGAAAACTTAGAAAATTCAGAGAGGCACAAAATTGTCCATAATAAAATCACTCACCCATCAATCTGGTGTAGTATTTTAAAATACACCATCCAAACTTCATTCTCTGTAGATCTTTACAATTTGTTTATCAAATGAAATGATATTATCCATACATTCTAAATTGCTTTTTGAACTTAGGAATAAGTAGAAAAATCACTCCTGCCACTAAATACATCTCTACTTCATTTCAAATGGTCGTGTAGTATCCTGCATACTAAATGCCAATAAAGTGCTTAGTGAATCCCGTTTTGTTGGATGCTTAGCTTGTTTCCAAAGCCAATATTTTTATTCACATGTTTATTTCCTTAAAGTAGAAATGAAGGCATGCATATTTAAAGGTTCTTGAATCACATTGTCCTGTTACCCTCTATAAATTTTGTTTTTTAATTTTTGTAAATATTTTGCTATATTATTTAAATATTTGGTATATAAAAGAATGTTTTCTGGTGTACTCATTAATACTGTGTTATATGGCATGATTGCTGCCAATAAACAGGGAAATAATTTTTCAATATTTAATACTTATTTTTAAACTCATGAACATTTTCCCAGATATTTATTGAGAATATGATTTTAAAAAGATATTTCCTGAAGATGGGGTGCTAACCAAGTGGTAACATTGTAAAGTAACTTGTTCCCTGCTCAGACGCATTCTGCCTAAACACACTACAAAATACCCCATTTCCAGTTTGAGGTTTGGTATAAGGCTTCCTTTTCCCAAGCTCCAAGAGAAATGTGGAACAGAAAAGTGTCTGCCATGAAATCATCAAATGTGTCTGGGAGGAGAAAGGGAGGGGTTCCAACAGGACCCTTCCGGAGATGCCTCAGGTAACCCTCCTTTGTTCTCCTGTGACCACCTTCTTTCTGCCAACTGGCAAACATCTAGATATCTGGGTGGGAATACTGTATTTTGGATATATTCTATCTTTTCTCTATCTCCTATTTTTTTGGTAGTTCATTAGATAAACATTTGTTCTACATTATTTAATGTGAATCATTTGGAATAAAGGAGACCCTCTTCTTTCTCAAAAAAAAAAAAGAAAGAAAAAAGAAAAAAAGATACTTCCTGGTTATGTTTTCATTTGGTTCAGCTTGGGGTTGTTTTGCCTATTATTTTCCACTGGCATGCTTTTTTTCCCTAGATTTTAAATATTTCTTTTTATTAATGGCATTTACCCCTTATTCTGGCATCTCATTTCTGATTTCTCTTTTATTCATCATGTTGTCAGTTTTTCTATGATTTGAAATCTATCTGTCTTATTCTTATGTCTTTTGGTCTACCTCCATTATGTTTTCTGAGTGAGGTTGTTCTTCCCTTTACTATTAAGTAAATAAATATCTGTGTTTGATTTTATTTTTACTCATTTTTATATTCACTTTAAATTATGGTTGTGGTTGAATTCTAAGTATTTTTCTTTTGGAATATTAATTAGGTAAGTGTCCTTTTTACAGTGTTAGTATGCCACCTGTGTCATGTACCAAGTGACTTTGTCACCCTCTTTTTGTACATGAACTTCTTGAATTCTGTTGTATGTTTATTTTGGCACTAGTAGAACACTCAATTATTGCGACTTCACACATCTCAAATCTAACAAGAAATTTCCTATCTATTCTACTTTTGCATGTAATTTACTGGATAAGTTCTCTTCCAAATGGACTGAAGAATTACAAAATAGTTTTGTCCCTTGCTCCTCTTCACTTCCACTAAAATTGGAATTTCATAAAATGTCAGGACTAATTTGGAAAGAAATGACATTTTTACTCTACTAAGCCCATCAATCTAAGAAAATGATGTTTCATTTATACAAATGTTCTTTATGTTCCTCAGTAAAGCTCTTATTTTATATTTAAATTAGCATGTAGTAAAATTGACTTTTTTGGAGTACAACTCTGAAATGCAAAATGTGTGCAGATTTGTATACCTTCTGCCACCTTTGGAATATGAGAGTTCCATCACTTCACTCTCATGCAATTGCTTTGTAGTTTTACCCTCCCCTCAACCCTTTCCTCTGGCAAATATTGATGTGCTTTCTTCCCTTTTTTCTTTCTTTTTTTTTTTTTTTTTTTTTTTTTGTGGTGCTGGGGATTGAACCCAGGGCCTTGTGCTTTGAAGGCAAGCACTCTACCAACTGAGCTATATCCCCAGCCCTACTGATGTGTTTTCTATCACTATAGTTTCATCTTTCTGAGAATGTCAAATAAGTGGAATTTATAATATGAAACCGTTTGAGACTGGCTTCTTTTACTCAGCATGAAGCCTTGAAAATTCATTCAAGCTGCTGCATGAATGAATGGTTTGTTCCTTTGGTGGCTGAGTAATATTTCATTGTAGAGATGCATTACAGTCTGCTTATCTATTTGTCAGTTAGAGAACATTTGGGTTGGTTCCAGTTTTCATCTATTATGAACAGAATTATTATGAACTTTCAGTTCAGGCTTTTTATGTAAGCAATTTTTTCTAAAGGCAAAATAGCAAGGAAAATAATTGCTACGTCATTTGATGACTATATGATTAACTTTAAAACAAACTTCCAAACTGTTTTAAAGAATGATCATACCATTTTGCATTTCTCAAAGCAATGTATGAGAATTTTATTTATCCAACATCCTTGACAGCACTTGATATTGTCAGGTGCTTTTTATTTTATTTTAAAATCTTAGCTATTTTAATAGTCATGTAGTTGTATCACATATTGGCTTTAGTTTACATTTTCCTAGTAACTAGTGATGCAGAACATTTTTTCATGTGCTTAATTGCCTCTGTTGAATGTTTATGCCTACACAAACACACACACACACACACACACACACACACACAGAAGCAGTGTGACCTATATATTTCATATATAATACATGTATGATTTAGAAGTATTTTATATGATGAGGAGTTTTTTTTAGTTTATAATTTTCTTTTCATTCTTTTAAGAGTGTTTTTGGGTGAGCAAAATATTTTGTTTTGATAAAGTTTGATTGATCAATTTATTTTGTGGTTTATGCTTTAGGACACATGAAAGAATTCCTTGCTTAGTCTCAGGTATGAAACCCAGGAAAGCTCTGTATAAGCAAGACACCCACCCTCTTATTGAGTTTATTCCAAACTATTTTCTATATTTTCATATTTTTGATTGAGATATTAATATTTCATTTTATCTAAAATCTTAAAAATTAAAAATTTTTGAAGAGGCAGACATTATGTTTCCTGTACAGTGAGTGATCTTTTTGACCCTTTTTTCTTCCAATAAATCAAATAGATGTATATGTTGACAAAATTATAGTTAAATAATGTCACATGAACCATGAGATATCTTTGTAGTAGACCTTTCTATTGGTATATAGTTCATTATCAGTAGCCTAAACTAATATGTGAATCTCAAAAATATTTTAAGATATCTGAAATGCAGATGAAGATATGGGTATGACACAATCTGTATTTAGGTCCCTGGCATACTGTTATAAGGTAAGAATAAAAGAATGAAGGATTACAATGCATGGTGTCAGATGGTCTAACATTAAGTCCCCCAAATCTGTCCTTAAATCTAAGTCTGACACTGAGACAAGTTCTTATCAACTTTAGTTAGCAGATCTTGAGTTCCAAGAATGAGTATCAAGAAGCAGTGAACTTTCAATAAGTATATGTAAAAATGTGAGAATGAACATTAGAAAAATTCCATCAGATACTCTTAAAAAACCATCACATTTCTATGAGGCACATTCACATTCTCTCCACCTTGTCATCTCAAATACAGATGCTCCTTCACTTACGAAAGGAAATGTCTTGATAAGCCCACTGCAAGCTAGCAAAAATCTCATCTGCTGGAAATGTAACACTTATCCCACTGACAACCCTGGCATAGCACCACGATGCACTGTAGATATTGGTTGTTCACCATCTCAGTCTTGTGACTGACTGGGAACTGTGGCTTGCTACTGATGCCCAGCATTACTAGAGAGTAACCTACCACATACACGTAGACCAGGAAAAGATCCAAATGCAAAATTTGTATTATGGTTTCTATCAAATGTATATCACTTTTTCACTAACCTAAAGTCAAGAAATCATGAATACAGCCATTGTAAGTTAGGGACCATCTGTATGTATATAATTTTTGCTCATGTCCATTAAATATTTATTGAGTGAATGAATAAATAAGTGCTTATCAGATTGCTATTACATAGCTAACAACAGACTTGATATCAAGTGCAAGATCTTGATTCAGCAAACACTTACTAAGTATCTACTTTGGCCATTTATCCCAGTAGAAGATGTAACTACATGGGGAAAAAAAAAAGGACAATGCTCCTGACTTCAAAGAGCTTACCATCTAGTCGGGAGATATACATAACAGCAAATGTATCCCAGTGGAGAGTTAATGTAATGGGAGTGTGAATGTAATATATTATAATACATTTGTGCCCAAGAGATTTAGGGAAGGCTTTGTGGATAGAGCAGTGTTTGATGTTAACAGATAATGAGAGTGGACCTGTAAGTGACCTTCAGAGTTTGAATGCATATACTGTGAACCTGAGAAAATGAAGAGTGAGTCAGATATGGAGGATGGGAACTGATCACCAGTCATACTATATGTAAATTCATTTTATCACAAGTTTTCATTAGAGTTTCTCAGGGAAACCGGAGACAGGGGGATTTTAGAAAAAACAGTGTTTGAAGATATAGCTATGTCAAGGAATTGTGGCACATTGAAGGAACTATAAGAGACTCAACCTTGCTGGACAGTAAATAATTTATAGAAAAACTAGTGCACGTATTATGTACAAGACTGTCCATTGTAGCCCTATTAATACAGTTCCCAACACAGGAAACATCTTAGCCATTATTAACCTAATCCATCATTAGAAATTTGTTAAAAAGAAAAGAAAAACTTTCCAGAACATGCATATAATGTAACATTTTATATTATTAAAAAAATTGAACTACATCTGTTTGCAATGATTTAGAAAGATCTGTAAAATACTACTAGGTCACAAAATAAGCCATGGAATGATAGGATATTATCTGACATTTGTAAAAAGAGCAATAAGAAAACAATGTGTATTAGAACACGTTTCAGAGAGTATTAGCTGTGTTCATAGTCCCAAGTCTTCATCCTTCTTTTTATTCTTGCCCTTTCCCATGGACTTTGCAGCTCTTTAAACATGAGGGGATTATTTTTTCATACCTTGATCTATAATTCATTTGTGTGATGGGCTTTGGCCAATGGGACATTAGTAGTTGTGATCTAAGAAGAAGCTTGGAAAACCTCTTATATGGCCTGCTCATACCCTTGTGCTTTGCCATCACAGTGAGGATATGTCTGGAACAGACTTCTGGAGGATGAAATACAAAGTTGAGTCACCCCTGTTATCCCAGCAAAAGCCTCCTTAGATCATCCTTCAGCAGCCAATTCCCCAGACATGCAGGCAAGCTCAGCCAAGATCAGCAGAGCCATCTGGTTGACCCATCGCTGACTACATGAGAAACACCAGCTGAGATCCCAAGCCAGCCTGGATTAGCTAAGCCTTGCAGACTTGTAGAATAAATAATTCTTGCATGTCTCCAAGGTTTTGTGGTAATGTTAGAAAGCACAATTTAGTTATAGATAACTGATCTGCTATGTTTGTATACAGTATAAGCTTACCAGATGTACGGACAGATGCATATCAAGCTACTCACAACGGTTACCTCCAGGGAATGAAACTGTTAGCCACTGTTGTATTTCCAAGCTGCAAAAGTATTGATGCACCCTCATAAATAGAATAGCTACTACTTCTGGTTTTGTCCATTTTATTTCCTTAACTAATCTTAAAATTCCAAAAAAGAAAACAAAAAACAAAAAACAAAAAACCCAACTAGATGAGAAAATGAATCCATCCATCTAAGCAGTTGCCTAGAACCCCAAGATTATTTGAATAGATGTAGTTCTGACATTGTCTGTCAAAGGTTTTAGAATATATAGTCAATTTTCATTCGTGTCTACAATGCTGGTAGGCTGAACATGAGTGAAAGTGCCCATTCATCTCTATTTTGCCCATTTTTCATTTTTAAAGATGCAAGTGACCCCTGTTGTGGGTGAGGAGCCACAGAGTTCATGATTGTATCTATTATGAATAGGAAAGGCCCTAGTAAGAGACTGTTTAAAATACATGAAATGCTGTGCAAATGTCTTACAGACCAAGAGCGCTTAGGGTAGTGATGATGATGGCAATGAAGGATGATGATGAAGGTGACGATAGTTTTAGCCAATTAATAGCAGATCGCCATGAGATTTATGAAACTCCTTGAGGTTCATCTAGTTTGACTTGCCAGATGATTAAAATAGCTCAGTTATTTTTATAAATAACTAGATACTGATGGTATGATTATTTCATTCATTCATGGTGACTGTCAGGGAAGATATGACTACTGTTCAAACTTTACCAAGTTTAGAGAAAAATGTAATTGCAAATTATTATTGATTCAGTTGGTTTGATCACCCTACATTAAATTTCAACATATACTTCTAACTGCCTGCAAGGCACTTAAAATAATGGTAGGCATCTAAAATATCAGAGAATTATCTCCTGGCATGAAGTACAGATTTATTAGAGAGAGTGGGATGGAAAAAAAAATGAGCAAATTGGTCAGGTTTGAGGACCAGGAGCATCTGGTTCCATCTTTTAATAACTGTGTGACCCATAGTGGCTTAATTTCTAAGCCATTTAATGGAAATAATGAAGGTAACTTTGCTATAGAAGTCTAATTTGGTCATTTGCTACCATCTTCCTACTTCTACCCTCAAATTATTAAAATGTCTGGAAAAGAAGCAATGGAGACTTGGTACGCTGTTGGAATTGACACTCTGCCTCTTTTAACCAAAACATTTTGACTCACTGCTAGTTTCCTTTTCCCTAGTGTGCTTTTATTTTCTTGCGTAATAATATAAACAATATCTGATATACTTTATTTTGAACAGTTCCATTATCAGACAATCCTCATAAATCTATGGTATGTTTGAGGGGAAAAAGATCTATAGAAATTACATCACACATTTGCATGTTGTAAGACCCTGATGAGGAGACGTAAAGTACCATGCCCGATGTTATAGGAACCAAATAGGAAAAAAAATCTTGGACCCTACCTTCCAGACCAGAGCAACCTCTAAAATATTTCCCAGCATATGTCCATCAAACCAATCTATTCTTTTTATAGTTGAAATGCTGATGAATATGCCAATGTTTCCATTGAGATTTTAAAAATGATTGCTGACTTATAAGACAACCAGTAACAACACCCCTACATGTCAAGTTTGATGAGCACTTGCTATGACAACCTCAAACTTTCCAACCCAAAACACTTCATGTGTGTCCTTCCAAATTCTTCATTTGGGTTCTATTGGGCTTTTCTGGTCCCTCAGTCACCCTTTCTACGTGGCAGCAGCTGTCTGCAGTGGCAGACCTCCCGGACTCCTGCTTCTCAGTTTTAGCTCAGAACTTGCCTCTTGGCTGGGTTGGTCAAGACTACATTAGAAGTTCCTCAACTTTGTGTTCTGCTTTCAGATTATTTGTTAATAGCCTATTTCTTTAGAGGAGCACAAAAACTGCCTGAGTTTCCCTGCCCCAGTAAGCAGGATGTTCTCTGTTTCAGAGGTCTCAGCCCTTCCCAAATAAAATCTTGATCTTGGGAACAGAAGTAATTAGCCTGATGGGGAATAAACAGCCATTTCAGCATTTTCTCACTACTGGGTATTGAAGTAATAGAGGCCCAGGCAGGTCAGAAAGAAGTTGAGTGCTGTTGAGTCTCAATGCCCCACTAAGCTCAAACACCAGCTACTGGCACCCGAAGCTCATTAGTTCTAACCCAACACAGCTAATCACCCAGAGTGATGAATCAGCTTTCATGGACACTTAGAGAGGCATTCATTAATGTTTTAACCTCAAAGTGCCCTGGATGGCCTTGAGGACCTGAGTTTCACAAGTTGACATAAACTTGAAGAAAGAGTAGGTCATCAAGCAGTATAAATAAAGGAAAATGAGCTTACATTGTGAGGTCTTCATAAAGATGCAAATTGCTCTTAGGTATTTCTCTTGGAAGAACTGTGGCATATCATTACAGGTGATGTCTCTCCCTTCTTGGTAACCCCAGAACTGGGAGAAGCATTTTGAGATCTGTGCACACCCCTGTCCAGATTCCTCAGCTTTGGCACTGTCAGCAGTAGCTGTCTTATGCATGGTGGAATTTGAGAACATCCCTACATTTACCCAGGAGATGCCAATAGCATCCTCCCTTTCCCCCACTTCCCTTTTAGCATATTCTAAGAACCAAAAATATCTCCAGATATGGTCAAATATCCCTCGCCCCCTGATTGAGAATTACTGCTTTATAAGATTGTAGCCAACATTACAAAAAAGAAGACAACTATATAAAATATCAGAAAACAAGAGAAAATACTGTTCAATAAGTATGGTTTGTGTTTGTTTGTATATTCATATAAATAATGCGGATCATGTAAAAACATAATTTAAAGAACTGATAAGAATATCTTGACTCTCAAAATCCAGTTATTTCTCCATGCTATGAGATGAATTTTTAGTTTCCCACTTGGAAATTTTCCTTTGTTGTCAGTAATGTATTGCATGCTTTTTGTTGTCTTTAATCTAACATGGATTTCTTTCAATGACTAATAAGTAAATTTTTTTTAACCTTACTGAGGCAAGTTTGAAAAGAAAATAGTTTTTAAGATGTGTTGATTTAATTGGACACTATGGCACGTATCTATAATTCCAGAGATACCTGCCCTGGGGAGACTGGGGCGGGAGGATCACAAGTTCAAGGCCTGCTTGGGCAACTTAGCAAGACCTTGTCTCAAAATAAAGATAAAAAATGCTGGGGCTGTACCTCAGTGGTAAGTGTCCCTGGGTTCAATCCCCATCACCAATCCCCCCAAATGTATTGATTTTATGCATTTTATTTTCCCTTCGTAATTAGTTTTTCCTTGTAGTCAGAGTTTGAACTTAATACTATTTAAATTTTCAGGAAACTCTTTTATGCTTTTCTGTGACCAAATATATAAGAACTCTGTAAGTGTTCCACAGACATTTGAAATAAGATGGCTGGTAGAATAGGATGCTTTCTAAAAGCTATTTGTTTATAAAAATTTATTGTGTTTTTAGAGTTCCATGTGTTTATTCATATTGTTTCAGTTGCTGTGGCAAAAATTCAAATGGGTATATTAGGAAAAATCCACCATTGCTATGATGTTTTCAAAACCTTTGTCTGCTGTATGTATTGCATTCATATCAGTTTCCTGGTTTTGATATTGTACTATAGTTACACAGATGGTGACATTGTCGGAGGCTGGTTGAAGGGTAGACAGGACTGTTCTTACATTTATTTGCAATCATGTAAATCCACAGTTGTGTCAAATCAAAAAGTAAAAAAAAAAAAAAAAGCCATGAAACAAAAATTGCTTGCATCGCTTCATATATTTTGATGCTAAATGATTACATCATCTAGCACATTCGGGTTCATGAATATTAAGCTCCAAACTCTGTTTGATTGAGAAAACTGGATATATTTCATTTAAAGTATTTTACCCTAAATTATAAATTGTTTGATGCTAATTGGACCCATCTTACTTAATTTTTATATTCTTTCTTTTATCTATTTGAGTGTGTGCACACACAAAAATCTGGTAAGTCAGTTCTGACCATTCTTAGGTTTTTTAATCTTACTTTATAGAGTTTTAATATGCCTCATATAAAATAACTGTCAGAGATTTTGAATTCCCTTTTTATTATATAATTTTAGTTCATTCCTTTTTATTGTGATGGCTTAATGTTCTTTACACTAACCATTTGGATGGTTAAAAATTCTTAAGCCATGAACATTTTCCCCTTAAAACTATATTATTAGGCTAATGTTTTCTGTGATAATATCTTGGGGGAGGCATCTAATGCCAACTTCATGCTTCTTCTTTGAGGCAACCTGTTTTTCTCATCTAGCTGATCATAAGGGTTTTCTTGTGTGTTTGCTATTCTTTTCATCCTTAAATTGTTCTCATTGGAATCAGGATACTTTTAGGCCATTTTCATTATTTTTCTATGGTTTTCAGTTAATCTTTTACAATTGCTAGTAGAAATCTTGAAAACACAAATTGGATATTTTCACAAAATTTCTCCCACTTTACACTGAAGCCCTATATCACAGAAAGGCATAGAAAAGGAGGTCATTCACTCTGCTTCCGCCAATTGGTTCTGTTCTTTTAAATGATGGATTCTTATGTTTGATCATGCTTCTCCTTGCCAATCACGAAGGGTGCCAGAGGTGAATCTATATTTATACTTATTTAGGACTGAAATGTATTCTGTTTTTCTGAGTCCTCAGGAAATCTGTCAGGGTAGAGGAAGGGAGAAGAGAAATGCTACCTTTTGTCTGTGATTTCCTTTGTCAAATTAAAAGTCAACTATCCCAGGAGGAGGAGTTAAATGTGAGTGAGAGCAGGGACTACTCTACCAATGTGGAGACCTAAACTGGGTTGCTCTAAGCATTAGCTGTTCCTGACATGACCTTCTTGGAGGGTCCAAGATCAGTGCCATGACTCCAAATTGGCAATCTACAGGCCTGGGCGATGCTTCTTCATCCTTGACACTTGGTGTCTCCCCAGGGTATCTTGGGGTCTGTCCTTGGTCACTGTCTTGTCTCATGCCCACCCTCCGTCCTGGTATCTGAGCTCCTGAATCCTTCAACTTCCTTTCCAGGGTGAGCTTTCCCTTCATTGGCTCTTGACTTGATTGCCCATCCGCAACCAAAATTTTCCTGCATCGTATCTTAGAGAAGTTAACAAAGTGTTTGGTAGGTGGATGGTGACTGGTCTTATTCCAATACTGAGAGTGTTTCTCCCTTGTTGCTACTGTTTCCTTGGCCATTATGCTGGGGCTTTGGGTGAAGGGACTTACACATAAAAATTCATATTACCAGATTAAACTAGGATGTGTCTTTCACTGTCATATTTGTCATACATCTCGTTGGTTCATGCTGTGGTTAGTCCCCAAATGTCCATGTGCTGAAGGCTTGGTTCTCAGTTTGATGGAAACTTCTCTTTTTTTGTTTTCTTGTTGTTGCATTGTAGTTCACTGGAACTTTCAGAAGTAGGTCCTAGTGGAAGGTAATTAGATCACAGAGGCTCCATCCTCCTGAATGGATTAGTGTTGGTCTGCCGGAGTGGGAGTGGGTTGGTTCTTACGAGACTGAGTGAGTTCTCACAAGAAGAGTTGTTATGAAGCAAGGCCATGCCACACGCTCAACTTCTGCATAGGGCTATTTTCCTTTCTGTTTCTCTGCCATGTTGTGAAGCAGCCAAGGAGCCCTTGCCAGGGTGCCAGCTCTGCAGTTTAAACTCTCTACCATCAGAATTGTGAGCCAAATAAGCTTCTTTGTTTAGATCCAGTCTTGGGTATTTTGTTACAGCAACACAAAACAGACTAAGACTGTGCATGACTGATTTTTGTTTCCTTGAGAAAGAAAAGAAAAACAGATTCTCTCTACCTGAGGGTACTAGACAGATGGACTCATGAAGGTTATTTCCTATGGCAATCTTCAGGGCTGCTGCATACTGTGTTGCTGCCTTGGCAGTATTCCAAGGACAGGGACTTATTGTCAGAGACCTCCTGCAAAACTACAGTGCCAGCTCAAAATAACCTACCCTGTTTCCACTCCTGCAGCCCCACGAGCTGAGGCTGTCTGATGGTAAGAAACAGCAAGCTCAGGACTGAAACCAGATAGGCTGGGTCTCTGCCTACCTTCTGCTCCTCACGTTCACCCTTATAAATTGATTTTTTTTTTCCCTCTCCTGTCTGGGCTTTAAAGACCCAGAACAGAGGCCTGCTATATCCACAAAAGGATACTTTAGAGAAAGAGGAGGGAGGGCATGGAGCATGAAGAAGAAAAAGAGATAAAATGCTCAAGGGACACAGAGTTGATTCTGTCTAATTATACTTTTTAAATTCCCCTAATTGCTCTGTTTAATTATTGATGTGGAAAGTGTTTCCTTTTAGGGAGGGAGCTGAGTAATCAAGAGCCCTCAGGACCAAGCAGACAGACATCACCTGCTTTGGGTTTGGTAATTAAAGCATTATCAGTCACCACTGGAGTGGGGCAGAGCCCTGGTGGGGAGTGTGCCCCCCCTCAACTGCCACCAGCAAAGAAATGGTCACCACACAATGCCAAGAGTCCATGCAGGCAGAGTTTTTGAAAACATGTCTAAGATAAGGGTGTAGTCAAGCCGCCTCTATGAAAGGCAACAGAAATGGAAATAAACTCTGCTGCAACTGACTCCCATTCTGCTCACTGATTTTCTTCCTTTTACGAACAAAAATTTGTTCATAGTCACCCCACTCTTGCTTCAGCTGATCTGGTTGTGTGGGTTTCAGCTCCCTTTCATTATCTGTAATTGTTTGGGAACTTAAGTCATAAAAGCCTAATGATTTGTGTCAATAAATGCTGTTTTTAAAATTGTATAATTGAACTACAATACACAGCACAGATATCACTAATAATTTTCTCATTTTCTTACCTGACCTCTATCAGCACACTTCCTCTTGGCCCCTGGAAAAGGCAGTGCCTCCTGGGGTGACCAGAGAAGCAGATATGATGATACATGTGATGGGGGCAGAAATGTAGAAAAGGGAATGATTGGACTGACCTTCTAGATTCTGATTTAGGATTCAGTTCAATAGGGATCATACAATCAAGGTAATCATAACCTGACAAGAGCAACAAATTGTCTCTTCATCTGCAAAATGTGGAGACTGGATGTGTCATGTCTGAAGTCCCTTCTACACTCATCTAACATTCTAGGTTTATAGTCAAGAAATAAAAATTCTGATAGACAACACAAAGGTGGGAAACATGGTAAACATGGAGCTGCACTAGCTACTCAGAACCCCCTTTAAGGAAGCATTTGCTATCCAGCTTTGGAAGTGGGGCCAGCTGAATGGTCTCAGCTGTTGGAGCCCTTCAGGTCCATCTCAGCACATGCTCTCCTCCAGGTGGATCCTGATCGATGATAGAACAAAGTGGTGGCACCCAGACTTAGCACAGTACTGGGACTCCTGGGATGAGCCATCTTTACTCCAAAGTTCCTCACCAGGCAGAGAATGCAAGGAGTTTGCCCAATCCACTTTCCTTCCCTTCTCCCCAAAATACCTTATGTACTTCTAGCTCCCTCTCAGGACCTACCTCCCAGAAAACCCAAATGGTGACAGACACTGAGCTGCAAACAAAGGAACATATAACCCAGAGAGGGTGTGATGAATCCCACCATAGGGGAACAGAGAATGCAAAGTCATGAGGGGCGTGGCATTTGAGCTTACCTTTGAAAAATGAATGGGAAGTTTAATGGGTAGAAAAGAAGAAAACAGGCATTTTGATGAGATGGGTGAACACATGCACAAAGGAACAATTATATAAAGTTGCAGGGTGCAAGGCCATGGGCAGAGCATGGAAAAAGAGGGTGGACATATGCAGTGGTGGGGGTAGACTGGGGAGTAAGGCTGGGAAATACAGGATCCAATATAAACAGCTGTCCTAATGCTCCATATATATGCTTCTACTGGCTTGAAGACTCTGATAAAGGAAAATGGTAGCCCTTGGAGAATAATGAGCTACCCAGAGCAATAAAATATGGAGAATTCCATTGCATAGTACTTTTGACAGCCCCAAAAAAAGATATTTTACTTCTATGTAGGTGGTTTCCTTGAACGAATAGCACCTGCTATTTGTTAGGGAAGAGAATGAATTGCTTGTCCCACGGTACAGTAAAATCAATCATATCATAACATCAATCTATCATGTAAAATTCATTCTCCAGGCTCACATTTTGAGGAAAGAAATTGGAAGTCTACTTATTCAGGATACAAAAAGACATGTTCATGGGGTCCTAAAATAATTTTCTTTTTTGTTTATTTTTTTAATTTTGGTTCTTTGTACACAAATGGAGTACAACTACCGTTTTTCTGGTTGTGCACAAAGTAGAATCATACAATTTGCGTATTCATACATATACATAGGGTAATGATGTTTGTCTTAGTCTATTATTTTTAAAAGTCAACTTAGATTTGCTGAATCAATTTCCCATTCATATTTGATCATACAATCCTTCCATTTTCATAACTTGTGTGAACACTATAGAAATAACACAAGGAATACCTTTTGTAGGTTGACTTTGAGGAATTCAAAAACATTTCATATCAAAATAGTAGGAAAAAAATAAAAGAATTGCCTTCTAGTTTCACAAAGCTTCATCTCTTATTCTTGAATTTCCTAACTCTAGACCCAAGAATAAAGTTAAAAGTGAGACTTTGTTCCAAATCAGGTACAGGGATGGTCCTTCCAGACATCAATCAGTGGAGATTCCTGTTAACAGCAGGACCTGAGAATATTCAATTTGCTGCTTCTGAGAAGAAAAGCTCACAATTGGAAACACACTTTTGAATGTATAATAAGATTCAAGTCTTAGAGTTTGCTGAATTGCCGAACAATCATCTGTGGAAAGAGCTTCTAAACTGCAAAACTAAGGCACATTTACATAAAGTCATCTTACTGTTTGTGACCACAATGCAATAATATTCATGTGTTCATTCCAAGTTTCAGTGATGGGATTACAATTGTACATTACTTAAACAATGACTGGAACATTCAAACTTTCTCAACATAGCTAGAGGAAAAAAAGGCAAGCCAATGAGCTTTACATTTAAACTAAACTGAACACAACCCTAGAAGTTTTGTGGAAATGTTTGAGGCTCACCCCGATGGGGTGAGAGGGCAGTTAAAGAAGTGGGTGCTAGACACCTTCCCTTTCAGTCAGCAGTGATTATATGTGTTCAGAGTTGGCATAGATTGTTCTTTAAAGAAGAATGAGTTCTACAATTGACACCACAACTGTTATCCACCTATGGGTCTATCTAGTTAGCTACACACACATACACACACACACACACACACACACACAGAAGTAAGTCAGCCAACTCATCAGGAAAAAAATGGGTATGACTACAAGCTTGATCTCTGAAAGAAATGCTTTACTTTTCATTACTCTGAAAAAATACAACACAGCTCCCCAATGCTCTCCTGCTCAGACATACACAATCCCATCTGAAATCTAGTTCTTATTTTTAGCTTTGAATAAAAAAGTTAAGAGGACATTTCAGGGCTCAGTATCTCCAGTCATTTTTAAATGTAAAGATGTCTGTAAATAAGTCCAAAAAAGTTGGCTACTTAAGGTCATGGGTTGAATGATAAAAATCACAGCAGTAATGACAACAAGGTAGCTCACATATACCACCTCTAATCCTGACAAAAGCCAAATGCAGCAGCAATTATCATCTCCACTTTCCAGATGATGAAGCTAAAGTAACTTGTGCACAGTAACGTAGATGACAAGGGAAAGTGGTAGAACCTAAAATCAAGGCAGGCAGATTTCAAAGGCACCATGGTGATTGAGGCAGAGGATCACACCAAATTTTAAAAACTATGTGTAAAAAAATCTGTTAGGGCATGGGACAAAATAGATTATTCTCAATGCTTTTCAAGGATGGCTCCCTTTGTGGGAGTTGGGAGAATGTGCTACCACCCGAAATTTAAATTTAATTATATTCCCGAATCCTGGCATTTCTGTGCTTAATCCTCTCGGTGACCACAGTCAACACGATCCAGTCGGCCAAAGTGTAATAACTCAATCTCTCCATGTATGTGGCTTTTCATTCTGTGTGTGTGGCACACGAGTGTAAGGCAGACACTTCCCTTCTTCCGTGCAGTGGTATTATGGCATTGACTCAATTCCCTCCTCTTTTCTTCTGAGACCATTTCAGGATGGGTTCAGGAGGGTCCTGATTGCTCTGCTATGTCTAAAAATGAACTCAATGGCTTTCACATCCTGATAAACACAGTTGAGATGCTCTTGGGTATCTCCATGTGCTCAGGTCTAGCAGCCGTTTCTGAGGTCACCCTAATGTCATCTGGAATTCAGAGAATCCACCTAGTGCATGAATCTGAAAAGACGGCTACAAAAAAAATTTGTCACAATTTCTCTCCTCCATGAACTCCAAGCAAAACATGAGTGACCACTCATTAGATATGCCCATCAGTAAAGCCCTTGCTCTTCAATATCAAGAACCCAGGGTGAGATTTTCATCAATGTTGCTTCTAAGTCCAACGCCTGTATTTATGACCTCTCCTTCCATCAGAACAAATGTTTGCAAAAGGCAGCTGTATCTGGGGGTAGGGGTGCCCATCCTAACCATATTCCACAATATCTGAGGGAAACTAAATAGGCTGTGTCTCCTTTAAAAGTGGTTCGGACAGGAAAGACCTCTTTGAACGTTATAAACTTGAATAGGAAAAATGTCCACTCTTCTTCCCCACCCCCACCTTGTTCCCAGCATCTTTGTTTGAACTGAGTCTCAAAAAACATGTAAATCTTGGCCCAGACTAAGCAAATCACCTTAAAAAGGAAGGTTAGAGAACTGTTTATTATTTGAAATGTCTCTCTCCAGACCTTATTTTTGATAAATTGGCTTCAGCTTCATTACTTCATGATATATCTCCCTTGACATTTAATTATACTTACTCCAAACACATTAAGCGAATCAGTCTGAACAGCTTCTTATTAATATGCAAATTTCTCCTTTGAAAACCCATGAATCTGTGAAAAATCTCTTTGGGCTTCCATTAAACCCACTCAGGAAGTTGTATACCTCACACAGACACTTGCTTCATTCATGGACTCAATGATTCAGCATTTACTAATTGTCCGAGTTAACTATTCTGGCCACATCAAGGGGAGGTGGTAGGAAAGAGAGGGAGGAGGAGGAACCAAATGGGATTCAGAAGCCGAACACTTAAAAGATGAATGATCAGAAGGCCAGGCTTGAATTAGTGGCTGGTAATTAGAGTTGAAAATCAAGCCTCTTTGCAAGCACAATCAGCCAGATGAGTTGAAGCAGCCCACTTGGAGGAGGAAAAGCCACAGACAGCTCACTGGTGACTCCTCTGGTAATTGCTGTTAAGGATGGAGAGGGGGCTGCTAAACTCGGATGTGGGGTCTCCTGTGTTCATAAAGATCTCCCATGCTCTTGTGCCTTTGCAAGTGCTGGCTGCACACAGGTTCATTTACCACTGCATTCGCAAACAGACTGATCATCATCAAATAACCTGAGAGAACACAGATAGAGTCATCTTAGTTAGCAAAGGAACACAGGGAAGAGCAGGAGCTAACCAGGAGGAAGCTCACAGTTCAGTTCCTCAAAATGTAGTTTTAAGGCCGACAAAGAGAGACAAACAAGTTCTAAAGAAGAAGTCAAAGTCACAGGAATCAGAAAATAAAGCCTAGCACTGCAGGAACAAGCTGAAGACCTGGTGACAAGGAGATGCAAGTAATAGGGTTAAGAAATGAGTTTTCCAAGAGAATCCAAGGGCTGAAGGGGGCTGAGAATGAAAGGGAAACAAAGTAGAAATCAATGCAGAAAAGGAATCTGGGTATTGGGGATTTACAAGAGAGTGAAGCAGTTCTTCAGTATCTGTTGACAGGACACCAAAGATGAGGAAAGACAACCGTTCTTCATAATCCTATCAGATGAAAGTCTGAAATCGGGGACTTCTGGGCAGAGAAGATAAAAGCATCAAAAGCAGCATGTAGGAGTCAGATTTTTTTTTTTTAATAATCTCTGTTGGATATTTCTATGAAATATTTGCAACTAAGCAATATGGTATTTCATGTATATGACATGCATATGCTAAAATATAAAGCATATGTCACTCTGTCACTGAAAATAACCTGTTATATTTCCTCTATTTCTGTCATGACTCATCATTTTCACCTGCTGTAATATAAAGCACATATATGTTTTATATGTGCTCTATATAAGGTATGAGAGAATCCATCTCATGCATGCATGTGATTTCTTGATTAATCATTAGTCTTGCCTTTTCTAGACATGTCTCATTATTTTACCAAAGAGAGCGGGGGGCAATAGTGCCTACTCCATACTTTTAATAAGAATTAAATTGAACAAAATAGGATGGAGTTGGGGGAAGGGGGTCCTTTGTGAACTGTAAAAGGAATTCCGTTATTACACAGAGTCATATCTATACAAGTTGGGCTTTCTGATTTACACAGTAGCTTTATAAATGGCTTCAAGTACTGAACAGAAGTTTAACTGCATAGTAAGGAATTAAGGAACTAATATTTAATGAGTATCTGCTACAATCCAGATACTGCTTAAGGTGAATTGTGTACGTTCCCTAACTTTACCCTTACAGCAACCCTGAAAGCATAAGAGGAAAAAAAATGCCATTTTCCTGAGTTCTGTCTGGAAGGAAAAAGCCTGGAACTCAGACCCTGCCTTAAAATAATCCACAAATATTTAAAGTAAAAACAATAAATAAATAAATAAATATGCACAAAAATTCTGGTAATCTGAAAAGCTATTTTTAAGGCATATATTTGTACACACACACATATATACTGTGAGAGTGTGTGTGTGTGTGTGTGTGTGTGTGTAAAGCATTTAACACGAGCTACATCACTGGCAATGGGTTTAAAAAGCAATATTGAATATAAGAGAAATCTGATTGCACAAGGATAGAAAGATGTTACTTTCATGGAAACAAATTCCTAAAGCTTAAACAGGATAAGAATAAATGAAACAGAAAACCAAACCAAACCAAACAAAAAACATAAAGTGACATTTATTGTAGTACAGGATCATAGCATAAAGTTTTTTCCTTGTTTGCTTAAAACTTCTGTCCTATATTTAATGCAACAGATTGGAAGAGAAAGGATTGAACAAATTAAGGACTAAATTCCAGAGCTTCTCTGAAAGCATTTGTACAGATGTATGGAGGCAAAGTAAGAGAAAGAAATTAGGGTGAACTCAAGAAAATAGATAGAAAATATCTATTTTAGTAGTTTCTTTTTTTCTCAACTCAATGGACCCTGGAGCTATCATAGGCATAAGACATTAGTTTTTTTTATACAAAAGCAACATGCAAGTTTTCTGTTTCTGAGCTGCACAGATAAAAGAGCACCGAGGATGGATGAATGCACAGATGTGGAGAGTCCATGAATTAAGATAAAATTCTGGCTGTGCCACTGAGTAGCTGTGCTAACTTGAATCTTGTTTCTACACATGAAGTTAGAGTTACACTACTGCTGATAGAATTAGAGCAGATACTACATTTTAAATGCTTGAAATAGCCGGGTGCGGTGATGCATGCCTGTAATCCTAGAGGCTCAGGAGGCAGAGGCAGGAGGATCTTGAATTCAAAGCCAGCCTCAGCAAACACTAAGCAACTCAGTGAGACCCTGTCTCTAAATAAAATACAAAATAGGGCTGGGGATGTGGCTCAGTGGTTGAGTGCCCCTGATTTCAATTCCCGGTACCCTCCCCCCCAAAAAATGCTTGAAATAAATACTACAAAACAACTGATATTAATCACTCTTGGAGGATAGGATACATTGTCACACTTTGCAATCTTTGGGGCTTTGAACAGAGTGGACTCACCCGTATGGTCAGTTCTTATTACTCTAACTAGTTACTTTCTATAAGGCTGCTATGAACACTAAATATTGAACAATTGCTCCTAGAGGAAACACAGGGCTAGGTTCTTGAGAGCTTCTGGTCACCATATTTTTGTCAACTGTTGAATTCATAACCTTTATAACCTTGTTTTATGTGTTTATACTAAAAGAAATATTATTTAGTATACTTTCTCAATTCGTTAACACTGAGCCACAGCCAAAAGCACTATTACAGGTCCCTTCAAAATGCTTATCTAATACACGCGTTTTCTCTACAAGGCCCTTCTAGTGCTTAAAGAGATGCAAGGCGGCACCAGAATTTTCTGCTTAGGGGCCAGTTTCACCTAGTGAGTCTCAAGCTTTCAATTCTGAGGATATTTCAATGAAATTGACACAGGTTCATTAAAATAGATTGGAAATAATAATCTAGGGCTCATGTATGCCATTATAATAATAATATTAGATTATAATATAATTTTCTTCCTATTATCATATAACATATGATTATATAATATATTGTATACTCCATTTAAAACTTTTGTAGGTGTTCCTTATCTGGAATAATAGGACAAAATGGGTCGAATAGTGAAATCACCAACCAAAAGCATAAAAATATGAAAAACATGTCACTAAGTAATTTTTAAAAAATAAGAAAAGCACTTTCCTGCATTAAAGCTATGCAAGAAGGCGGACTGTCACCTCACCTGCAAAGCTCAAGTGATTCAAACTTTTTCAGTTTCATACATATCCTCAAATGACTGTGAAAGTGCTGCAAATATTGATTCTGGAATTGCAAATCTATTTTAGTGAGTTGACAAATTTGCAAATGCAACTCTGGGAATAACTGAGGATAGACTATATCTGTTACATAGATGAATAAAAAAACGTAAAATTTAAAACTTGACCAAAGGTATTGTGGTATTTTTCTTCTCCCAAATCAGTTTTCCCCCTCATAAAATGTCCGTGGGCCAGAAACACACTCAATTCAATCATAAATGGCAAGTTGATATCATATTGCTTTCTTTTTTGCTAACGAATGGCTTCTGGACTTTTCCTAACCCACTGGCTATACTCTGGGCCATGAAAATGGGAAAAAGAGAAAATTCACACAATTATCTCTCATTAAGCCCCAAAACTGAAATATCAGTAAGTTTTTCTGGTGACTCCAGAACCTTCACTGAATGACATAGAGAACCAGAGTTATGCATTTTGCAGCTGCTAGACAGAGAGGGATATTTTTCAGAATTCACAAGTCAAAGTCATACACTTGGGTTTAGTGATACTTCTATTCAAGCAAGAAAATCATACTTCCTCCAATTCTCATTTTTTCCCCCAGAAGTTCAACTTCAGAGTTCAAACTTTATAGGAAGAATTTAGGTTTCAATTGCTTTTTCATGTAGATAAACCTGCCAACTTTACCTATAATGCCAGTTCCAAAATAAATAAGTTCATACTACTTTTTCATATTTCCATTTGGAGACCAAAAGAGTTTTAAAAGAAAGTTAGGACTAATTTTTAATGTACTGAAAGAACTTGATTTTCTTTTATAGATAGGTAAATATGCTTTTTCTTTGTTAATGTAATTTTCTTCCTTTCTTTCTCTCTTTCTTTCTTTTTTTTTTTTTTTTTTGCTCCACGAGACCAATGTCCATCAGCTTTCTGTTCCTTGCCACCTAGGTAACAAAGAGGATGCATGGTGGACCCTCTTCATGGATGTGTGATTCTAAAAACAGGAAGAGAATTTCTTGGCAATTAAAACTCATATTCTGTAATATAAAGAAGGTTGACTTGACCAGTAACATTGCTAATTGTCCACACCAATTTCATGCCCTAGAGTGAAGGAGCTTGTCACTTGCTGTTGGCTTATTTTAAGACACAAGAAATTTCTTATCATATAATCATGAAACCAAGATGGATTTTCAGGGTATGCAACCTGTGCAGCCGTACAGACCCCACACTTAGAAGGGCCCTATGCTAAGAAGGGCTGTGCCTTGAATATAATGCTCTGGCATTGCATTCTCAAATTTCTCCATCTTTTGTTTAAAGAATTCCTACATTTGCACATTGCACTGGACCTCTCAAATTATTACCTGGGTCCTGCATGGAGCTCATTAAAGTTTGAGGAAGGGTTACACAGATTCGTGACCATATGCTTCTCTCACCTGCACTAACTGGTCTGACAACAGGTCTGCGAGGGACAGGACCTCCCCTTGAACCAGGATAGCTCACATATGCAGACTTGTGTATGGTGTCAATCTTGTGCCTCTGGACCCATCCATCTGCCCAGGTGGGCTGTGATCCAATCTCTCATGCACTACCTGAATTGAATGCATTGGAATCACAACTTCAGCTCCCCTATGCACAGGCTCAGTTTCTCTTTATTTAAAGAATGAGCTAACAGACAGGCAGTTTAAGAATACAACCTTTTCCTGTGTAAACAGGGTGGCTTTTGCTCACTCCAGCCACATCACGCGGCATATTTTATGCATATGTATTTTTATAAAACAGCCAGAGAAATAAAATGATCTTATATCATGTAAGAACAACAATCTAACTTTGTGTTTGGCAGGTTGCCCTGCAGTCCTTCCCTTCACACTTCCTCCATCTCTCTTTCAGGCTCCTGGGGCAGTCTCCCGCCTGTCCCCATTACTTTGCACAAAGGTGAATAAATCAACGAGAAGCTCTTATTATCTTATTTTCTCTCTGTTCCCTCCTGTTCTGTCCTCCCCATCTTGAATGGTTTGAGAGAAATTAATGTCTGTGTCTCTGGCAAATGTATTGCAACTATAATTCAGTTTTAAAACAAGCATACTAGCAGTGGCCAAGCCTTGGGTATAAGGTTCATTTTTCACATGAGTAATTGAATCCTTCCATTCAATTTTCTTTCAAGAATTAAAGGCAACTGATGCCTCACTGCAAACTCTTATAAAATTTCTACCAGACACTTATCAACAGAGAATAAAACTACCTCTGATACAGGGGAGGGGACAAGGGAGAGCAGATGGCAGTGGCAAAGTATTCTTCTATAGTTCACAATTATGAGATTATTCCAAGGCACCAAAGGTTATAAAAATTCTTTATTTCATCAGCCTTTATGCCATCATTATTTCTGTAAGTTTAAAATCTGGGCTTAGGTGACAACATTACTGAATTTAACTGAGTTTTATACTGATACAAGGAACAGTATTTAGTAGACTGCTTTACCCTGCCAAGATTTTAAAAGGTGTTTTCTATCAAGAAATCTCTATCTGGTCCATCAGTGCTACATTTGTGTATTTTAAATGGCACATCATGTTTATAGTGTTTTTCCATCCAACAAAAGTGGATCTTACTATTTAATGGTCATGGTTACATTCAATAACTGCATTTTAGGGAATAAGGTTCACTGTGGTACTAGGTGGATAAGATACTTTGGCTTTTTACATAGTAATTCAACTTTTTTTCCAGGGAAAAAAAATACTTTACAAATAATTAAAATGACTTTATTACTGTCTGGCTCCAGAAGTCATCAGAATTTGCCACACAAGTAGACTCGCCATTTTCTAAGTCATTGAAGTTGCATCTTGATATTTTTCATGGTGACAACTGCTTTCCCTGGAAGTTCATTCTGTTAACCCTGCTTACTCCTTAATTGGCTCATTACTATTCCTGGTCTTTCTATGCCACCTTTGTAATAGGACTTGAAACCGAAGCACTAGTAAAATAATATGGAATGTGAAATTTAAGAAACTATAATCTACATTGGTGACCATGCCTACAAAGCCAAGAACCACATCAAGGGACTCCATCAGGGAAACTCCTCCAGTTCCTTCATCTAAGCAGAAAGGAAGTTCATCCAATGACCACCCCTGAGGAAGTCCCTGGTGTTTGATTTTGGTTTTGATTTCTTCGTAGTGATTCTGGGCAACATCAGAGGATGTCAAAGCAGATGGGCCTATCTGAAGGAAGGAAGAGGGTCAGGGAAGAATCTACAAAACAAAATCTGTCAGCACTCCCCTGGTCAAATCTTAGCTACAGCTATATAACAAAAGCACCCCAAAACAATGCTTAAAATAATACAAAACAAGTAATGTGCTCATGATTCTGAAATGTAGGAAAGGTTTGGTTAAGTGTTCCCCTGCTCCTTGCAATGTCAGCTGGAGGCACTCATTTAGCGTTACTTGGCTGTGAGCTCATCAAGGGTTAGAATGAACTGAGAAGCTTCAGTCACACATCGGGGTCTTCGGCTACAGTGGTTGAAGAGCTGGGGACAAGTTGGACTCCTTATGTGGTGGTGCAGGGCTCCAAATAAGCCATAGCAAAAGCTGTCAAGATTCTAAAAGTCTAATTCTAGAACTTGTTTAATGTCATTTCTGCCACGTGCTTCTGGCCAATTCAAGCCACAAGACGAGCTCAGATGTAAGGGGAGAGGACTTGGTTAGGTTCTACGTCTTAAAGGGAGAAGTGGAAGTCACAAACTCTGATGGGAGAGATTGCTGGTAGGTCTGTGGAGACAATCGGCCAATGAAACCCTCAATGTTCTTCTGAAGCCAGATTCTAGCACAGATGAGGATACTGAAGGTCACTTGGCATTAGTGGTCCGGCTCCATAATTTCAATCCACAGCCAAGAGGCATTTGCCAAGGAACACCTTTTACCTTAAATATCACCATGTCTTTGTTACTACATCTTTGTTTCAAATTGATTTGAGTTTCAAGTCTGCGCTATCACCAAGCATCAATTTGTGAAGCAAAAAGCTAAACTTGCAAAGGAATCTGATCGCATGCAAATCCTCAGTAGAGTCCAACAACCAAGCTCAAAGAGGACAAAATTCCCCTTCGTTTATGTTACCCTCCTCAATTCAAAAGAGACCTTGGCTTCCAATATTACAGGAAAAGGAACATGTAAGCCAAATTTCCACAGACAAAATAATATATGATTTTTTCACTGAGATTCTAAAAGACCCAAGGATTCTCAGGAATAAATATTTTGCACAATTTTTACCCTCTACCCTGATTTTAAAACTCACCACCACACACGTAAGATGAGATTCCACTCTATGATGTTCCAGACTTGCAAATGTAGTGAGATAAAGACACGGTGTTCTTCTGCCTTGGACTTTACTTAGTAAGAAAACCTAAGGTCTCTCCGTAAAACATGGTTTACACTTGCATGTCAAGAGTGATAGATTTATTTTTTGTGTTCCAATGAAAAGTAGTTCTTTGGGATCCAGGTTAGGTATAAATGAAACATGTTTTTGTACAAGACAAAGTAAATTATTCCTTTTTAATTTCCAATTGACCTCTGATTATCAGGCTTTTATGACTGATCACAATGTCCTCAAGTAGAAATCTATTATGTTCTAATGTTTTATGTGTCAGTAACTAACTGCAGGACATCATGCAAGATAGTTTTCCTTTTTTTGAGTTTCCATTTAGGGGTTAAAGGTTGAATGCTAAAGGCATACTATGGTTTTAGTTAAAAGAAGGAGTAGAATATCATCTTCGTCAACATTTATTCTTGCAAAATGTTCTGTAGGTCAAAAGTACTTTTATGTAATTATCTCCCTTGATTTCAGTTTCTAAGGTCACCCTCCATCTTCAACATTGCATACCATAATAAATTAAAAATGCATGCTTAATAGATAAAATATACTTTTAAAAAACTAGTTTGCTTTCATCGATGAGTTTTAAATACTCTTAGAGTGGGGGAAATGTATTTCCTTTCATATTTACATTACGTAGAAAGACCACACTTCATTTTCAAAATATTTTTCTAAACTTAATAAGTGTGACTTCCTACTTAACAATCAGCTTTCATGCACACATTTCTGCAGCTCATTGGAGGAAATTCAGTGTAGAAGTAGAGCAGACTCCTACAGAAAAGGCATTCAATCTATCTTATTGGAAGATCACTCAAAAGTGTGAAATGGAAAGGGCCGGGGGTCAAGGGACCCCCCATTCTTATTTAAGCAGAGCAACTTCCTCTTTGTCAGTTATGTTCAATTTTACTTCAGTGCAAAATTTCCTTTGAACTAAGTGTTCTAAGGTCATCAAATGTTTGAAAACTACTGCTTAGGAGAATGCATGTGGATTTGTAAATCCTGCTGGATCTATTTACATATCGTGATATAATTCTCCCAACTAATACTATAAGAGAATTTTTTTCAAATGAAAACTATGATATAAGCCATCAGATTGACCTTGTCTATACCCAAAGGCCTCCTTTAAGGTTATACCCTGTGGTTTGAATGAGTTTTGAATGGATGCCAAAGATTTCCTATCTCCTCTGCTAAAGAGGCTAAGAAGCCAAGCCAGGGGGAGGGGAGAAATCCCAGCCATAAAGTTTCAAAGAATTCTCAGATGTTAATTCTGACCCAAGTGCCAGAGTGATTCACTGGCGGGTGATGCAGAGTAATCTTACTTTGGACTTCTTAATCCATGTTCTATTAATGGATTTTAGCCACAGCACCAAAGGTTAGGAATTAAAGACCCCATTTCCACCTCTTTTTATTAAATTATTCGAACCGCATCCTGGGTAATTCATCACTGTCTCGCTGGCTCTTGGTATGCATGTTGGGAATGGAAGGGCCAGTTTATATAATCACCGTCTCCAACTTCCAAACCTATTCTAGGAAAACAAGCTCTGAGTCCAGTTTCTTTGAGATTTGAAAGTGTGATTCTCCCAATTCTACATCCTGTGCTGCAGGGCAGGTAGTTCCAAGACACTCTCGCCCCTTGAGAGCTCTTTCTTTAATGGAATCATATTCCTTGCCTTCGTCTTAACAAGTTTCAGTGTTGTTTGAGGTTGAGCCTTGAACACACCTTGGCCAGAGGAGCATCTTTTGGCTGTTTACATAGTGTTCATTCCGGGGACACAAATCCTACCTGGCCACTTGAAGGAAGGAAATGGAGGTCAAATAGTTCACACAGATGCCAAAACTCTCTTGTACCTGCAAATGGTGTTGGCTTTCTCTGGTTTCTGTATATTTAATAAGGTACACTGAAGAATTGGAGGCCTTGACTTCACTGGTAACTGTCATGAACTCAACTGTGTCCCCTGAAAATTGACATATCTAACTCCTAACCCCCAATGTGACTGTATTTCATAGAAGGACATAAAGCAGATAAGTAGCTTAGATGAAACCATAAAACTGGGGGCCTAATCTAATAGCATTGATGTCCTCATAAGAAAAGGAAAAGATACCAGAAGCATGCCCAAATAGGGGAGAGGCTGTCTGATGACACAGTAGGAAGATGACCATCTGCAAATCAAGGAGAGAATATAGGAGAGACCAATCTGCCAAGACGTTGACCTTGAAATTCCTGCCTCCAGGACAAGAGAAATTTCTCTTTAGCCATCCCATCTGTGGTACTTGTTATTAAAATACATGTCTGGTCTTCTTCCTGGACCACTGCTCCAAAAACCCTTGGAATCTCTAAAGTGGTCAGTGTCTTTTGCATGCTAATGAGATTACTGATGACTGGGATTCCTGGACAGCCTTAGTTTTGAGGCTGGTTGCCAGGGAAACCAATAAGATCCCAGGGTTGGACCTTTCTGCACCCTCCAAACACATACCCCAGGAGGGGAGAGGGGCTGAAGGTTGAGTGGATCAATGGCCAATGACGTCAATTGTAATGAAGCCTCTATTTAAAAGAAAAAAAAAAAAGGAAAGGACCAGATTCAGGGAGCTTCTAGTTAGCTGAAAACATGAAGGAAGCTGGAAAAGGCTGGAAACTTCCTCTCCCTTTCCATATGTTTTTCCCTGTGAAACTCTTCCATCTGGCTCTTCCTTTATATCCTTTGTAATACCCGTAATAATAAATGAGTAAACATAAGTAACATGCTCCCTTGAATTCCATGAGCAAATTAATTGAGACCTCAAAAAGAGAGTAGAATACCTCTATTTACAGTCAGTCATTTGGTCAGAAGTAGAGGTGACAACCTACTAAAGACTGGCATCTGAAGTGGGTGACAGTCTTGTGGGACTGAGTCCTTAGCCTGTGAAATCTGAGGGTATGCATCTACCAGGAGAAGTGTGTAAAAACTGAATTGAACAACAGGACATTTGGCTGGGGTCTGTTGGAGGATCTGGTGTCTGATGTGTTGAGTTGAGTGATCTGTAGAAAAAGGAGAAAAACAGTTTTCCTCTCTAACAAGGTCTGACAGTGTGTTACTGCACAACTTGGCCCCTGAAATGAGCTGGAAGGGCAGTTTGCAGGAGACATCGCTGCTTTAAACATCTGAAGTGGGGGGCTACTATGTGAGAATCAGATTTGTTCTCGGCGCACATAAAAAGAAGTGCAGAACTGTTTGGAAAGTATAAATATTAATAGTTTGGCACAATTACAAAATAAAATTTCTAACTATTAAAGCTGTTCAAAAGAAAATATGAAGGGGAAGTAAGAACTCCTCACAAAAGTAACCATTTGTCAGGGTTTTGAAGCATCACATAGAGTATTGGTCTACTATGACTGAAGATTTTAAGGTGAAAAGAGTAAGATTAAGAAAACGTCTCATCAAGGACTACCATTAAGCAGCTCCTGATTTGGGGAAAATTGTATAAAATCTCTTAATATCAGTTTACAAAAATCTTTCTAAGCACATTTAGTTTTTGTGAAGATTAAAAAAAAAGAATGTTTTAGTGAAGAATTATATGAATAGAAAGCATCATCATCATTACCATCAAATGAAAATATAGCAAGAAGTGAAAAGATATATGTTAGCATACATCTTATACCTTGTATTCATATAATAAAATATGTAATTAATATCTTTTTCTCAGTTTGGGTTTGCTCAAAATATACAGGGGGTGAGAGAAGAATGGAGGAACTTTATGCAGTGGGAAATGAGAGGGGCAGGGGGCGGGGGTATGAAAAGTGGTGGACTGAGACAGACATCATTACCCTATGTACATGTATGACTACACGAATGGTATGAACCTACACTGTGCACAGTCACTGAAATGAAAAGTTGTACCCCATTTGTGTGCAATGAATCAAAATGAAGTCTGTAAAATTAAAAAATAAAAAAATAGAAAAATATACAAATATAAATATATTTCCATTGAAAAGGCAAACAATCATACAGAATCATTACAAATCCAAACTAGAATTTTGCACTATTTCAGAAGAACAACAAAAAGCCTAAGGCAAGTTAGACAGACTTTTTTTTTTTCCAAAATGGGTGAGATAGCATTAGAACCAGTGGTAAGTACAGAAAAGCATAACTAGCACAACATAGTCCTTCATTTTTAAGGGTCTGGGCACACAACTCTTTCCTATGAGTTACCCTTTCTGCCTGGGAGCAGTTTCTGCTGCTTTTCATTTATTTCACTCAGTTCACATGACTGTGGAGAAGTGATGTCAGAAGGCTGTAACTCAGGTGAGCCATAAGGAGCAGATGGCATATCCACAAATGCCAAGTCTCTCTCGTACTCTGCTCCTCAGAACAAGAGTAATTATTATAAATGGGATGGATAATAGGATGAGCAAAGATCCAGGTTTTCCAAGGGGATCTGCAAAGCAGCATTCTCTAGACAGAAACGCATCCACAACTACAGACAACACAAAGGCATCCTGATTGGTTATTGTTTACGAACATGGTGCTCACTCGGTGGGTTATTGTCCTAATCTGATTAATGAAACAATGATGCTAACAGGGGTGTTCAGCTTGCTGCATCCTGTGGCCGATCCGAGTTGGACAATTCCCCCCAGAACATCAATTCTCAGTACCCTTGTCAGATAATTGTGTATGAAAAGATGAATACATGTGGCAATCTCAGGTGAAGGAGGCTGATGTATGTGTTGTTAATGATTGAAATAATCAGTTTGGTAATAACTGGCATGTGTGTTTGTCAAGTGGCAAGCTGGAGAGCATTAGCATTCCTCGGGCACTCTGCCTTTATCTCCAGGCTGGTGTCTGACAACTACCAAAGATCACCCATGAATAAATACAGAGTCTTACCCAGACATAATTAAACTGCCAATGCAGATATACCTAAATAAAATTGATATCTTAATGACACCAGATATTGCTCAAGTAATGAAAGCCATGCAAGAGGGACGTGCACAATGAATGGAGAGATCAGCGCTCACTCCACATGGGAGTGTTTCCCTAAACAGCCCATGGCAGAATTCGCTTGTTATCAAAGTAGAGCATTTATGTCTGGCTTTTTCTCTTCCCTTGGGATGCCCTCACCATCTGAGAGGCCTCCCCCTCCTTCCAAGCTTTACTTGGGAGCTAAGCATCTCTATGCATTGGAGAGGGATTTTTATATCTTTTGTCACATTGTACTGGGCCCCGCGCGATTGTGGTCCCATGTGTCCTGTGACCTCTGAAGTAACACAACTGAGCTCAGGACATGAATGATTGTAGGCCTTGGAGCCAAGACTGCAATACCTCTTCCAATGAATCCATGGAAGAAGCCACTGTTGCTCATGTCTCCTGTCTACGTAGAGCATCCAGTACAATACCCCCAAACTAGCAGGCTAATCTTTAACTCCAGTCTCACTGCTGTAGAGGCTGCTTGAGTATGGGAGTATATATGTGCATTTCTCTGCTTCATTTCCACCAGTCACCGCTCTCCACTTTCATATAATTATTAGGCAGATGCTCTCCTCACCAGGATGGTGTATGCACTCATATCTAGTCCTTTATCTTCATATGTCACCCTTAGAAAAAAACAAATGTGTTTCCAGACTTCATTACTAACAGCTCTTTTCGATTTCCACCATCTTGCTGTAGATCCTCCCTGCTGACTTCCCTACCGAAATTGCACCACCCCCTTTTCAGCCTCTCTTTCACCTCCTCCTTTTACCAAAATCTGATAACTTACAGACTAATTTTTTCACAAGGACAAGAAAGAACTAGGACAAGGTCCCTATTGCTCAAACCATGTTCTCTAGAATACCAGTCTTTCCTATACAGTGAAAACAGTAGATGTTTAGTAAATATTTGTTGAATGAACCATGATCCTCTGATGTATTAATTAGCAGTATGAAACCCCAAGATTACATCATATGCAACAATAAACAGGCTCATTCAACCATGGAATTCTTGTTTTGCATGTTGCCTAGGCACCCCTCACAAACCATACATTAGGCTTGACTTAATGATTATCAAATTTCCTTCTGGTTAAATTTTGTGACAATGTCTCTTACACAGAGACCAACCTCTCACTCCCATCCATCTCAGGGAAAGAAAAGGAACCTTCAACTTGGTCTTCTCCCAACCCTAGCATCTAGCATTATGCCCTTTTTAAAAGTCTTATGACTATAAAAATTATATATTTGGTCTTCATTCTCCTATTCTTGGCATTCAGATCCTAGAAGCCTAAGATTCTCTGGAGGGATAAGAATGTCTTTTGTTTGCAATTCCTGGTGGCTAAGTACTCCTGAACAGTTTCAGAATGGGTTCTGATTTCCAAGAAAACCAAGTCATGTATTCTAGTCTGGATATAAAGCATCCCCCAAAGACTCATGGGTGCAAGGGTTGGTCCCAATGCAACAATGTTCAGAGGGAGGGCATTTGGTAAGTTTGGGTTGTGAGCACCCTGACCTCACTAATGGGTTATCTATTGATGGGTTCATAGCTGATGGCATTATTGGGAGGTAGTGGAAACTGTAGGATGTACAACCTAGCTAAAGGGAGTGGGTCCTTGGAAGTATGCCCTTGAAGACTATATTTTGTCCTTGGTCTTTTCTCTCTCTCATTATATCTCAGCTTCTTGGCTGCCATGAGTTGAACTTCTACCATGTCCTTCTGAAATGATGTTATGCTTCATCTCAGGCCCAAAGCAATGAAACCAGCCATCCATGGGCTGAAACCATGAGTAAAAATAAATCTTGCCTCATTTAAGTTGTTTATGTCAGGTATTTTTGGTCACAGTGATGAAAAGCTGACTCATACAGCATGATTAGAGAATTGGATCTCTGAGCATTACCTCCACTGATGCAGAGGAGAGAGGGGCTAGAGATTGAGTTAAATACCAAAGACCAAAGATTTGCTAAATCATTCCTACATGATGAAACTTCCATTTATAAAAACCCTAAGCCAAGGTTCAGAGATCTTCTGTGTGAGTGAACCCATCGAGGTGATTGGAGGACAATACACCTCGAGAAGTTGGGGAAGCTTCCCTTCCCCCAGCCTTGTTCTAAGGAGCTCTTCCATTTGGCTGTTCCTGAGTTGTATCCTTTAAAGGAAGCCAGTGTTGGTGAGCGAAGAGATTTCCTGAGTTTTGTGAGTTCTTCTAGTGTACCACTGGATCTGAGAAGGGAGTCCCAGAAACCCCCAATTACAGTGAGTCAGTCAGAAGTACAGGAGACCTGTTCTGTACTTGACGTCTGAAGATCTCCTGTGGTTGACATCTGAAGCAGAAGCATTCTTATAGGACTTAGTCTAACTTCTGGCATCTAATGCTAACCTTAGAAAATGTCAAGATTGAGTTCAATTGTAAGATACCTTGTGGGTGTCCAAAGAGTTGGGGATTGGTGGGTGGTTAGGAAAAAGTCAGCCCCTTCAGTATCAGATGTGATGTTGATAAACTCGTTTCAAAATCACACTACTAAGTTCAAAGTCTCACTTTCATACTATCATACTTCACAGTAGCCACTTTCATTGTCTTAACTGACTTTATAGCTATGTTACTTTTATGTACTTCAGTATCTTTTATATTTTTATCATCAGTTTGGGTTCCTATAACAACATGTCAGAGGATGGATGATTTAAACAACAAACATTTATTTCTCACAGTTCAGGAGTCTGGGAGGTTTGAGATCTAGGTGTGACCACATTCACTGTCTCTTTGTGATTTATAGATAGTGATCTCTTTGGGGTATCCTCACATGGATCTCTCTTGCTCTTTTTGAGGGCACTAATGTCACCATGGGAGCTCCAGTCTTATGTCCTCACCTAATTCCAACTTCGTCCCAGAGGCCCAACCTCTGAATATGATCATATGGAGGTCAGGGTTTCAACATAAGAATTAAGGGACACACAGACATTCAGTTCACAGCATGTCTCCACTAGGTTTCTCTCTCTCTCTCTCTCTCTCTCTCTCTCTCTCTCTCTCTCTCTGTCTCTCAGCAGAGTCTACACAATAAGCAAGGATTGCTTTGGCCCAAAGGCACATTTGAAATGTACATAGAATCCTACTGACAAGGGATTCCAGTGTGTCTTTAAGGCTGAGCACGGAGCTGGGACAGTTCCTCCTGTCAACAGTGACAGTACAGGACTAGGGAGAAATGCATGAATTAAGTGTGATGTGAGACCAGAGCACAGGACACCCACCCATGTCTCAACAGGTATAGCCCTAAGAATGGCCACTGGACTACTCTGACAGACAACATACAGGAGGAGTTGTTTCCAGAAAAAAAGTGGATCTCACAGCTGCGCCCACTAATGGTTTGAGCCATCAGAGGCCTCACTGTTGCACCCACAGCTTCACAATAGCATCCATAAGGGTTTCCTTGATGATGATGTACTTTCTCTCTCAGTAAATACATACACATAAACTGAGATCTTCTCTATCCTTTGTTCCTTCAGGGTCCTCAAGACCTGTGCAGATCAGAATACATTCTAAATTTAAAAATCCACATTCCAAAATTTCAAATGCAAGTTCAAATCCCCCTTGATTTCTTTAATTTGATTCCTCACTAGTCAAATACCTGAGCACATCACTCCTTGCTTTAAAGACTTCTCTTTTCAGATGTCCCTGGTCAACTAATTGACTTCTTTCTGATTGCCCCTAGAGTTTTATCCAGATACATGAAATAATACTAATTCCTCAAAATATGTATTTTTAAGTTCTTCATTCTTAATTCCTATTCTCTCACACATTTCCCCCTCAGGTACTTCCTTTTAAAACTGTAAATAGGCTCTTGGCTCTTAAGTATCTAGATTTCTATCAAACTTCCCCTTTAACGATATCCAGAAGGACATTCCTTTGATACCCCTGTTACATAGAGGAGCTTTAGAGAAATGGATTATCGAAGAATATTCCTATTAAATCTCTAGGGAGGGAATCTCTGAAGAAAATTAGATACCAAAGTCAGGGAACAAGTACCACTGATATCAATAGAACATTAGGGGACTGGAACAAAAACACACATTCAAAAGGAGAAAGAACGTCATTCTTGGGGACTTCTTACCCCATAAACAAGACATTGTGACCATTTAATTGAAGGATTTTTTTTTTTCTGAGAGTTTCTATTGAATGGTCAGCCTGTGCTCCAGACAAGACAGAGGCTCAGCAATTCTGTCAGTCTAGCTGCAAAGCCCAAGGCTTAAGTCTCATTGGTTTGAGCAGCTCTGAGCCTTCCTCCAATTCCAGAAAAGTAGCAGGGAATTTCACAGGGCTCCGGAGGTAATTGCCAGTTATTGCTCTACTGGTTCCAATTTTAGCAGCAAATGAGCAATGTATAATGTATCAAGCTTATTAAAAAATAAAAAATGAAGAATAGAAGTGCTCACAAGGGGAATGGAACATTTGCAAAGTTTTACAAGATACAGTCTTTACCAAAGCTGACATCTGACAGCCGCCAGGCCCTGTGAGGAGCTGATATCTCTGTGACACTGTCACAGGATGGAAGCTCAGGAAAGCTCCGTGCAAACCTCTGAATGGTGCCAGGCTGATTACTGCCTTCCTCACTGAGCGGGGCTAACTGGAACTGTCAAGTCCCTAAACCTTTCAGGGAAATCTAGTTAGAAGTAAGCTCAGCGCTCCTTCAGAAGAGAGAGAAGGCAAATATTTGTTTTTCAAGAAGGAAAAGGAAATGCTCATTCAGATTTTTAAGACCTGCTGGGTTAGGATAAGATGCCATCCTTGAGTTTCTAAGAGAAGTCACCTCCTTCCACCATCACCTCCATTCCCACCACCTCTCCACCTAATTATCTTGAAATTAAACTGTGGCAATATCCTCCTAAATCATCTCCCCCCACCACCATTGTACTCCACCCTGCATCCTAGTGTGCCAAATTGTGGTTCCTCAATCTCCCTGATAATGGTTCTACTTAAACTCATTTGGAGGCACCTGGCTGATTTGCAAATAATGTACAAACATTTCAATCTGGAACTCCCAGTTGTCTCCAATTGGTCCCACGCTACCTACCTCTCCAGCATTATCACCCACCTCTCCCCAGCATATGACCTGCATTTCTGCTGATCAGAAACACCCATGGCTCCTGAGCACAGACTGAAACGTCTTGTCTTCTTACTGTCCCTGTCTGCCACATGGTTCACTGTGTGGGGCTCAGAACAGGTGCAGGGAAAAACATAACATGACCTTGTTTAAAGGGGTGTCACATTGTACAGTAAGTCCTTGTCACTTCCTCAAACTTTTCTCAGCAACTCAGAGACAGTACAATGGACATAGTGCAAGATATTGGGCTGATGCTTAACTGGGAGTGTGTTCTCTAGAAAACAGGAGTGAGTGCTTGGATTTGCCAGTCTCCTCCCAAGGCCCCACATTCCCCAGGGCCCTTTGCAGTGGAAACATCTTGCCTTATATTTCTCTAGACCTGAGTAGAGAGTATTTGTAGGCTGATGTCAGAACACACAAGAACCTGCTGAACTGTGGACAGTCATGGTTTGAATGTGTTCTCCAAAGTTCATGTGCTGGAAACTTAATCCCCACATTCACATATTAAGGGTATTTGAAGATGAGACCTTTGAAATTAGATGAGGTCATGAGGGTAGGGCCAGGACAGGGCTTTATCAGAAGAAGAGAAGTCTGAGTTAGCAAGCTTGCCCTGTCTCACCATGTGATGTGCTCCATCACCTCATGAGGCGGCACAAGGTCCTTGCCTAATGCCCAGCAGGTGCCAGGGCCAACTCTAGCACTTCTCAGCCCCCAGAATCCTGCATCGAACAAACCTTTATTCTTTAAGAATTATCCAGTCTCAGGTCCTTTGTTATGACAACAGAACTATGGACCAAGACATGGAATTTAAGACCTAACTTCTGCAAAAAAACATTTATTTTATCTCTCAGAAAATAAATGTTGTTTCACAAAATAATGAAAACTAGAACAATATTTAACAGATGGTGCTGGGACAATCATATAATTAAGAAATGAAGTTCCGTTGGCACCTTGAACCACACACAGAAGTCAATTCCAGATGAGTCAAGAGTTAAATGTGTATATAAATGTTATATTAATATAAGAACTTGAAAATAGAGACAAATATGCAGACATTCCTAGAGAGCTGTTCTCTAAGCATAAATGCCAATGCCTATAATATGAAGTAAGAGATGCTTTCGGCTTCATTATATTTCTTTCTTCTCATGTCCTTTCCACAATCTCAAGCACAATAATCAAAGGAAGATGAAAATCTGGGAAATCCTCCTTCAGCACTGAACGGGAGTGAAGAGTGACATCCATATTCTGTTTCCAGATCCCTCTGTTTGGATATAACATAGATGGAATTAGGTTAAGGGATGGTCTTGAGGTTCCTTCCATAAAATAGTGTGTGGTGAATGGTAAGTAGGGGCTACATCAGAGCCTCAAACTCCCTACATCTAGGGAGGGTTAGAACATAAGGAAAGTCATGGGGTGAACAGAGAACAACAGTTCTCAATGGCAGCAATGCTTGTCCAAGAGCCTGAAAATTTTCCCTGAAAGAGCAGAGCACAGTATAGCCAGTAGGTCAGACCCAGGCAAACAGCATAACCAGAGAGAGGGCGCAGCTGACCCAAATTAAACACACAGACAATAAACACCCCACAAACGAGCACATGCAGAAAGCAACTATCAAACTCAGCTGATTCACAAAAAATGAGCAGGGGTTGGGAGGCTACCCAGAAATGTTTCCCTGTGGGTGTGTGCTGAGATCCAACTTCTCTTCCCCTCCTGGCACCGGCTGAATCACTTAATTAGAATGGATTTTTTCATTAGCTGAACCTCCTGTTTATCTGAAGTAAATCACACACTCTACTTTTTGAGCAAATTAAAAGCCTGAATAAAACCTTGAACGGCCAAGCATGAGTCAACAGATAACAACCAACCTAAGTTGTAGAAAGAGAAGCCACAAGATTAGAGGAAAGGAAAAAATCCTAAATAGGAAGAGACAGCAAAGGTATGTTTTGGAGGAAAATAGAACAAACAAAACCCGAGGTACGTTTTTAATAAGACTTGTCCAAAATTCACAAAATCAAAAAAAGACCTTTGTAAATAAAAAGATAAAATTGGAAATACTAACAGTAAGGACAGCCTAAGAGGTAGAAAGGAAAAGGGGACAGGTGAAATCATGAAAAGAAACTCACAATACAAAAGTAGATGAATTATGAATGTAGAAGGCAAACTAGAAAGATTTTTGTCTAGGTTGCAGAGGAAAGCTATCAGGAGATAAAGACAGCAAGGAAGAAGGGAAGACAAATTAGAGAGTGCAGCTTCATGACACAGGTAATTTGAAGTTCTGGAAAAAACATCAGAAGCCCTTGGATCTGCAGACAGAAAATGTTCACCATTTCCAAAATTACTTGATCATACAATGTGTGCTATTAAATATTTTGGATTTTTTTTTTTTTTAATGCTGGGCACTCTACCACTGAGCTACATACCCTTCTTTATATTTTGAGACAGGGTCTCACTTAGTTATTTAGGGCCTTGCTACATTGCTGAGACTGGCCTTGAACTTGGGATCCTCCTGCCTCAACCTTGTAAGTAGCTGGGATTACAGGCATGCACTACTGTGCCTGGCTATAAATGTTTTGGATTTTAAGAATAAAGACAGAATCATACGTGTTAACTGAGAACAAAACAAAAGAAATTGTCTTTACTTCACACCACCAAAAACCATAGGATCAGGAATCAGATAATCAGACTAACTATTTTGAAAGAAAACACCTATGACTCAGGAAACTTACAGTTAACAAAATTTTGTTTGTAAGAGAAGATTTTTAAAAAACAATTGGATGTATAAAAATCTTTCTTTTCTTTCTTTCTTTCTTTCTCTTTTTCTTTTCGTTTCTTTCTTTCTTTTCAGAATTGGCAAAGGAACCAAGGGCCTCCCACACACTAGGCAAGTGTTCTACCACTGAGCTACAATCTCAGCACTCCCAAAGAATCTTAATGACATGCTAAAGATAGTACCTAAAGTATGTGAATCCATAGAAATCAAAATAAAAATGCCTAAATTTTTATGTGAAATTTTAAACACAAAATAATAATTTTTTTAAAAATCAATGAATCAAATAGATGATTAAAAATGAAAAGCAGATTCAGATAGTGGTTACCACTAGGCGAGCAGGAAAGAGCACAGAATCTAGGAGGGGCACCAGGAGGCTCACCTATTACTCTACCTGTTTATTTCTTTACACAAAAGCTCTAGCTACAGCTGTGTCTGAAGCCAATATGGCCAAAATTTCAAGTCATACATGAGAGATTGTCTGAATCATTTGTATTCTTGGTGCTTTATACATATTTTTGTTTTTTAAAAACTGAATAATGGAGAGACAGGAGAATAAAAGGCTGGATCATCAAAAAACCTGAGAGTGAAAGTCTAACTCATTGCCACAAAAATTTTATAAAATATCAATGTGAAAAATTAGCCAACAAAAAATCCAGTATTGCTTAAAAGTAATAACAACATCCCAGGAGGTATCATATAATGGTTTAATACTTGAGAAATAATATCAGTCTGTGTTCAGATTGTGCCTCTACCATTTAATGGCTGTGTGACTTTAGGCAAATGACAATGCCTTTCTGAATCAAAGTCACTCTCTTTGTAGCAGGACTCATAAGGATATGCATCTCATGGGGTGATTGTAACAATTATGTAAATCAATGAATACAAATCTGGAATACAGTTGTGTTAAACAATGAATACAAATCGCATCCATGAAAGAAAGTGAAATGAACCCATCACATCAGTACAGATATTAAGAAAAAAAAAAGTCAGCAATATGCTGTTTTGCAGACACATCTGCAATAAAGAATCTCTGAAAAGTTTTGAAAAGTAAAATGAAGAATGAAGAAGTTGGACAAGCAATAAATAATTGAGTAGAATTTTATAAGGATAACAAAGGAAGGAAGAAAGGAAGGAAGGAAGGAAGGAAGGAAGGAAGGAAGGAAGGAAGGAAGGAAGGAAGAAAAGAGGGAGGGAGGGAGGACAGGAGGAAAAAAGAGAGAGGATGATAGGAAGAAAGAAAGAAAAAAGAAAAGGAAAAGAAAGACCAAGCAGAATTTAAGGTCAAATGCACTAAATAAGAGAGACAAGCCATCTTCCTCAAGGCCAATTTAACTCTATTAGTAAATATCATAGATAAGTATCATTAAATAATTAAACATTATAATTCTATTTTATTCAAAGTATAACTGCAATACAGGTGCCTAATACAGACTCTGATTCGGAACTAAAAGTACTTAGTATTCAGGAAAAAGTGTAAACATTTTCTTCTTTCAAATGAAAAACAAAAATGTGGGACATTAAAGTGACATTCCTCAAATTCACACAATGAGGAAAGATTCAGGTGCAAAAGATACACTAAGAGACAAGAATCAAATTGCTTCCATTTTCCTCGTTTCTGTTTATAACGCATTTCAGGCAGAGGTCCCCATTCTTTAATGCACGATAGAATCATCTTGGGAGATTTTAAAAGATGCATTGATGCCTTGGGGCCCACATTAGCCCAATAAAATTCAAGTCGCTAAGACTTGAATACATGCTGATACACTGGCATTTACAAGCTCTCCAGGTAATTGAAATAAGCAGGCAGCACCCAGATCCACTGCCCTGGTGCAAGGGAAGCTCAAGCTTTGAGTGTGCTGTGTATTTTTCTCTATCACCACCAAATAGTCTCCCCTCCTAGGAGGTAACACTAGACCACATTTTTCTTTCGCTCTGCTGCTGATTTTCTTAAAAGCATCCACCCTGAGATGCTGCCAGGCCAGAACCATTCCTAAATGCATTGGCGACATTGTATCAGACAGGCCGCCAGGCTGGAGACACGGGAATTCCAACAGGAATACCAAAATACCATACCAAATGGCAGGCAATTCACTTACACCAGCATCAAAAAGACAGAGCTGTGCATTTTGCCAGTGCCAACGTTCCAATCACAGTGGTGCAGAAAGAAGGCACAAGGGGCGGAGGGAGGATGTGGTGGTGACTCTGGTCTGGGAGATGCTGAGGGCTGCAACCTCAGAAGTGCTCCATGGTGATGGGCTCCCATGGGGTCGGGGATCTCAGCTGGAAGGGAAACCCACAGCTGACGAAGTCCTGCTGGAAACCTCCTTTCTAGACTCTGAGTCCTCCAAGCAAACACCACTGTTCGTACCTTTTCAAAATACCTAAAAACTGGAACAAATGACAGGTTTGACTCTGTCCTTCCTTTCCCTTCTCCCCATCACCTTTACCAGTGTCTTTTTTGGAATAACCCTGATTCTGTCTTTGGTCAAAGGAGCTGCGGCAGCCTGCAACAGTTTATTGAGCTCCTTCCATGTGCCAGGATATGAGTCAGACACGACTTGGCTGGGACGAGTCAAGAGAGGCAGGGGCAAACGTGTCTGTTGTGCACAGACACCCTGGTCCATTCTGCAAACATTTAACATCCTGTCACCAGTGTGGCAGCCAGGGCACACAGGAGGGACAGAGAGTGGAGGGGGACAGTAACCCTATCCGATTCCTGACATTGCAGCCCCCTCCCTCCTGGCTCTGATCTCCATTACATCCCGGGATTGAATGGCCCTATAAAAATGTCCAGCGTGAAAGACAGATTCAAAAACCCAAGAAACATTATCCTGATGGAAGTTCTTTAACATCTTCCACCCTCTGTCTTCTGGCCCTGCCCCCAGACCTTACTATGCCTACCCCCACCCCCAGTCCCGGCCAGGCAGAGAATTTATGGGCTGTAAGTCCTGTTTTTCTACATTGATGGAAATCACTGGCAAACATTTCCACTGGGCCAAACTCCATCCAAAGAGTCAAATATCAAGGCACCCAGCTGAGCTCCAAGGTCTGCCTTTGTGAAGCCAATCGGTATGCCCCGTGACTGTAAACCATCCTGCATTTACTATGACAGGCAGCGTTGGAGTTCATAAAAAGATGATTTTTGCCTAACTTTGGTTGCCTGAAAAATCCTAGGTTTTTTTTTTTTTTTTTTTTTTTTTTTTTTTTTAAACAGGGGGATTGTGTATCAGATGCAAAACGCACAGCCAGAGAAGCTAAGTCAGCCAGCTGTTGCTCAATCATTTTGTTGGGGTAAAGGTATCAAATCAGAACTAAAGGGACCCTAAACAAGATTCTCAGGGGTGCACCAAAGGATGGAAAATTATATGTCTGTTATCTCACATGCTGCAGATGGAAGAAGGAAGGGAACCGTTTTCTTCTCCCCAGATCCTCCCCAGAGACACCACGTCGATTCCACTTGGAAATAAGGAAAGTTAGAGATCTCTCAACCCTGGGATGGGCAGTCACATCTTTTCAGGTTGGTCTGAGTATTGAAGGAACATGAACTTGGGGCACAAGAGGAGGGAAGAGATTCAGAAGGGACTACTTGCTGCAGAAAGGGGAGGACCAATTGTCTACTCCTACAGTTACCTGAGGTGTCCCTAGTTTGGGTCCCAATGTTTCATTTCACTCCAGTCATTGTACATATGGGTCTTAAGTCAGCGAGGACCAGGGAAACTGGAGGAGGATTCTTGTGAGTAATATAGGAGAAGGAACATAAGCAAACTAAGATGTCATTTGTCCTACTACTTTGTAACGCTGATCCCCCAAGTGCCTGTACCTGTGTTGGGGGTGGGGTGGGGGATTCAGTTGTTCTTGTCTCTGTAGCAGTTTTGTGGTTGGGAATGCAGCAGGTTCTTTCTGACACACTCTGATTCTGGGAATTACTAAGTGGATGGAGTCCAGAGGATAAAGAAGTCCAACAAAGCCTCAAAACCTGCCCAATGGACACAGGTCCCCAGTGTCAGACTGAAGGCTGCTATTCTTTCTGGCTAGAGAACATAGCTGCACCTTTTTCCTTACCTGAGTATACATTTCTGCACTGTCATCTTTTTCTTTTCTTTTCTTTCTTTTTTTTTTTTTTTTTTTTTTTTTTTTTTGAGCCAGGGTCAAGCTATTTTGCCCAAGCTGCCCTTGAACCCCTGGGCTCAATTACTTCTCCTGCCTCTGTCTCCTAAGTAGCTGACACTACGGGCACATGCCACTTTGCTCAGCACTCTCCACTTTTTAAAAGCTAGGAAGTAGATGTGAAGGGGCAACTTAAAATCACAAAATTGCAACTATGAGCACTGGTTACCAGGCATATAGCTTGCCTTAATTATTGTTTAAAGGAGGGATTAATTTACCATCACATAATGAAATATTTGGATTAGTTCCACGGACCAAAAGGCTGAATTACCTCTTTTTTTTTAAGAAGTTGAAGAGCTTAGACAACTTTTAGGAAGTTTTTACTCTTAATCCAAGAAAGCAATTTTGCTTCCATCAGCAGCACCTCATGACATAGGTTAATGATATTTATGATATTTTTTCTATATTCTTCCTAGTCACAGAAACACGCATTTTCATCCCTTGCATAGAAGATAACAGAACTGAAAAATCTTGAAGCAGTTTGAAGGCAAGTTCTCAAAATGTTCAGGATCTTTTGGACAGAGATGTATATTTCCAGGGGCGATTATCCAATCTGAGAATACTTTAGTATTTGATTCTGATTCATTTACAATTTTTTTGATTACTTACAGCTTTGGACATGTTTCATGTCTCAACATATGATGTTTGCTTCTCTGTTCCTTCTATTGGTGTAACCAAATTTATTTTCATTTTATGTTATTCTCCTCTAGCTTAAGGGTTATTTATTAATTACCATGCTGGAAATTGAACAGATTGAGGTGGGGTGCTCTACCACTGAGCCACATCCCCAGCCCTTTTTTATTTTTTTATTTCAAAACAGAGTCTCACTAAGTCGATGAGGTTGGTTTTGAACTTGCAATCCTCTTGCCTCATCTTTCCAAGTTAGCAGGGATTACAGGTGTGCAACACCACACCAGGCCAAGGTTATTTTATTCTCAAAGTGGTTATATTTAAAGGGTTTGGGGTGGGGGCATGGTAATTAAGAAAATCGAATGTGATTTTGCAACCCTTCTATCAATACAAGGGTTTAATACATTCTAATGGTGGCCTCTGCTCCACTTTGCTCTCGTTCTAACCTTAGCACTAGTAAAGATGGTATTAATTCAACTCATGTGTTACCATTTAATAATTTTGTGGACATTGCACCTTTAGATGTGTGAGCACCTTTACCAGTTTCTTAGTTCAGTGTTACTTTTATCACATCATGCTTCCCCTCTGGGTTCAGCTTTTCTTAGAATAGCATGTCATTTAGTAATTGCTTCAGCAAAGGTCTGTGTGCAGTTAATTCTCCTCCTTTATGTGAAAGATCTTCAGGTTCTGCCCTCTGGAAGTCTTATTAAATGAATCTTGGACCTAGTCTCTGTGTTCCCATCTAAGTTTCTTGAATCTTTTCATGATTAATATTTTCAGCTTTTTTCCCCTACTGTTTGGTGGTGAATTTATCATTCAACTTTTCATTACTAGGTTTTTCTGCTCCTTCAATCTTACAGTGGATCCTATCCATCAAGTATTTAATTTCAACATTCCATATTTTTCATTTCATATTCCATTCAGTTCTTTTCAGATCTCTTTTTTGCTGTCCTGATATTTCAGCATGAGTTTTGTGTTCTGTTTCTTTAGTGTTTTGAACAAGCATGTGAGTGTCTTTCCAAGAGTTACAATGTCTGACATCTGTCTTGGAGTTTGCTGTGTCTACTGATTGTCCCTCATGGTTGGTTTCTTTCCTCACATGATTGAAATTTCTCATTGTACACTCATACTTGACTGAGGTGAGTCATTCTGGGAAAGTCTCCTGAGAACAAGCTTGTGAAAAATCACACAGAGCAGTTTTCACTTCCCTTCTGCCAATGATACCACGGGTTTCGAGGCCCTGAGACCAGTTCTTCATTGATTTCTCACACTGCACAGGAAGCAGGAACTCAGGCCACATGCAAACATACAGCTCAGGCCTTGAGTTTTAATCGTGTGTGGGTGATGTTTGTGTTTGTTTTGTTCAAAAGTTTACAGCGAAGGCAAGCTTCCTTGCAACTTTTTCTGTACCTGGGAAGGGGAGTTTTGTAATCTATGAAGTCAAGGAACATGGGGTTTGGGAAGGTTTTGGGTTTGTGAAGGCACGGACAAGGCATTTGGCTTTATGTAGAGAACCTAGTTTTGTCTCTGGGGACAAATGCAGATTATTGCCAAATCCTATAACCCCAGCAACCTTCAGCCCTCAGGTCCTTTCTCCTGCTCATCTTCTGTGAGCTTCTGCATCCTCGGCCTCCACTTACTTTCCCAGCAAATCACCTTTCTTTGAACTTGGGCTAGTGTGGTAGTTTTTTGTGGTGATGGGTTTTATACTTTATGAAGCATTCCTATGTGTCTATTGTCCATGGGTAGAGGGAGGAGGGAAGCAGATAGTTCTTTCCCTAGCTCAGTCCATCTCATTGCTGGAAATGTTTCTGAATTAATGAAAGGTCTTAATTATGAGGCTCTCTTGGTACCACCTCACTCAGACAGGGAAGATTAGCACCAACAGCTGTATGCATTACAGTGAGAGAAGGCTGACACACCATGGCATGAAATGGCAGCAGAATGGTATCAGATACACAGAGTCTGAACGAATTAGGTGATTCACTGCTGGGGTCCTCAGGTCATGCCCCCGTAGTCCTTCTATTTTGCTTTATATAACCAGTTACAATTTTAAAGATGTACATTTTTCACAACTATCAATGTCTAAAATTTCAATGCAAGACACCAAGCCTGAAAATAAAATTCTGATGTAACCTCAACCTCTTGAGAAAGGACCTGGAGAGAAAAAAGGTAAAACAGAATGGAATAGCACAACCAAAGAATCTCAAAACTATGTCCTTTTTGGAGCTAGCTTATCATTAGTACTGGCTGTAACCTCCCTGTTTTGACATTCTCTGTACATTTCCATCTGAAGTGGGTCTTTAGCCATTCCACACTCCGCCCACCTTCCTGCTCACATGAGCTTTGTCCTAGATGTGTAGGCTAGAAAATCTATTTTGGGAGTCGCCATTAATCCCACTTGGAAAGTGGCATAATGCAGAAGATAAGAGTTAGCAGGTTAATAAACAGTTATTCTAACCTCCCCAAATCCTCTTATAGCTCAAAAGTGATAAGATCTTCAAGAATTAGTGACATTCAGATATTCTCACCACATTTGAGAACCTCCAGCTGTTACCCAGGGATGCACAGTAAACGGATGATCTTAGGACCTGGAACATATAAATCAGGGTCAGGGCTACTATTAGACATCTCATCTCATCTCTATGATATTTAAATTTCTCCCCCAAATGGCTGGTTGCTTCCTGCTCCAGCCAACTGTTCCAAAAGTCATTGTTTTTTGTCCGAAAATGGCAAAAACATCCAATACTGTTTTAGTACACTCTTTCATGATAAAGAGAATATCATATTATAAATGACGTTGGAAACAGGAAAAAGAAATCATCATTCATCTATAATTCTAGCATGCTAGCATTATGCTGCATTCCTATCAGTCTTTTTTTTCCCTTAAGGCTTTTATTCAAACATAGCTAAAATCATCATATTTTTCATATTTACAGAGATGTTATGTTACTAAGAAGCCAATCTCTCATCACAACTCTCTAATTAGGGCAAGGTAAAAAGCTTGGCCGTATTTTACAGAAGAGGAAACTGAGGCACAAGCATTTGACAGTGAAGTGCTCAGAATTAGAGACAGGCTTGTGTTTTCAAGCCCTCTCCTTGGATCTTTGCACACCTAGGGAATCCACACAGGCTCCTTCAGCCCACACAGACTTACAGGTGATAAAAACCAGAGCCACAGAGGGAATTAATGGGGTAAAGTTGGGAGAAAGGGTGATTTTGAGAAGTACTGATTACAGGCCCTGTTAATGTGAGGCCTATCCAGAAGCAAAATCAGTTTTCTTGTGAGACATAGTTCTGAGGGGAAATTCCAGAAGAAAAGCACCCAAAAATACTTTGTGGGATGGGGATAGTGAAATAAGTATACAACCTCTGCTGAATACTTTAATGGACATTACTTGTTTGGATCTACAAATTGTTTTATTCTGTTTTTATAACTCAGTCTTCCCCTCTTAATATTTAGTACTGTTCAGTTGATGTATTCTTTTAGCAAATGCTCTGAGCTCTCAAGATGATAGGAAGAAAATTTGCTCAGAAGGCATCCAAAATGGTGTGAATTAATCAATTTGCGAACCTCTCCTTTGTCTGAATGGCTAATTACTAACCTTCCCTAACTTTGTTACAGACCTGTGGTGTCGGAGGAGGGTGACAGTGCCCAGAGGACCACGAGAAAAAGGGGGTAATCCCCATCTTCACTGGGTAGATGGACAGATGATAAATAGGCACATGATTAACAAGTGGAGGAAAAAGTTAAGAACAGACTCTAGACAGTGGGTAGATGGGTGTTCATATAAAGTTTTTAAGTTGCTGTATATTGAAAACTTTCATAATAAAATGGTAGTTTTGAACAACATGAAGACTCTATAGGAAAATGCTTTTCTGAGTAACAAAATGCTGCTAGATAGATCAGCCCCCCATCTTGCTTCATCCTCCTCTTGACATATCTTTTCTACCTCTATGAATTGCTTAGGTACGTTTTACCAATGGTGTCTGAACATGATCAGAATGTACTGAGATGAACCCATGTTTGAGAGGACAAAACTGAGTTCTTAAGAAAAGAGATAATCGGTCCCAAATGGAGTCCTCATAGGCAGGTTTGCAACAGAAGTTAGGCCTTGGGGTCTCTGATCTCCCAGATTACAATGTAACAAATACTTTCCTTTTCCTAGGAGATGGCCACTTGGATTTCTTTTTAATGGGAACTTACTGGAAAGCACTGAAAAACAATGCATTTGGAAATTTTACATGGAGGTTTTGAAAAAGTGAGGGTGCTAAGGATTACCCATGAAGCAGGGTCCCGAGATGGCTAGCAGAGGAGATAGGAGAGCTGCTACAAGGGATGGAGCCCCAGGTTGATAACAAAATTGAATTGGCTGTTATTGAACTTCTGGCTCCTGTTCACAGGGGCTGGGGTCCCCAGAGGGGGGATCCTGGCTGGATTCTAATTTGCTAAGGTCATTTCGCTGCCCGGTCTTCAGACCCAGGCTCTATTTACAGGATTAAGGAGATGGGAAATTCAACAGCTATTTTCTGAGTTTCTACCACGTGCAAGGCACTGTGCCAGAAACCACAGGAAAATAAAAAGTTGAGCAAAACAGACTCAAGGAGCTAAGCATCCTGTTAGACATGAAAAGAATAAGTTAAAATTTTATATGTTGAACTGGGAAAAACAGATGACCCTTTTCCTCCATTAGATCCTGCTTGTTTAACAGCCTGGTCCCCAACGGGCAGAAAGAGATTTTTTGTGGGGGGATATAGGTTGGAGATCAGGAGGTCCAACTCACTCTAGTAAATCTTTTACCCTTCTATCTTGATTTCAGTCAAAATATCGAATGCATGTGAGATTGCTTACCCTGACCTCCTACTTGCCAACCATTCTTTTTTTAGCTATTTTTTTAGTTCTACCTAGACTCCTTGCTGTCCACATTTAAAATGACCACTGCCCTCAGTTCCATGATATTCTAGTAGACTTCTTTCTTGCTCAGTTTCTCTTAGCATTTTAAAACATCCTTCCGCAGCCCAATGCCTCCCCTAAAGTTTCTTCCAAGGTTCCTGTCCTCTAAACCTCAGTCCATCCAGGATTCCCCCTCTTCCCTCAAAGCAGATCACTCCAAGACTGCTTTGTGGAATGTGCCTCTATCTGATGGAAGGTTCCCTTGGGAATTTACCATCCCCCCCCCGCCCCATTCTCTCTGTCCATCTGGAACCCCCACTTCTCCATACTCCTGCTTCACCATTTCCACACTAACACACAGAAAATTCAGTCATGTTTTTTAATTCCTTTTTATTCTCCCAAACCAATCAGACACCAAAACCTGATCATCCTTCCTCTCCAGTCTTCCTGGCCCAAGTCTTCATTTACCTGTGGCCCAAAGGGTTACAGTCATCTCCCTGATGGAGTGTCCACCTTTGATGCCCTCTCTCCTCAACCCAACATTTACCCAAATGCCATAGATTAAATATCTGTGTTCCTTTAAAATTCCAATGTGATGGTGTTAGGAGGTCAGATCTTTGGAAGGTAATTAGTTTTAGAGGAGGTTACAGAGTAGAGAAAGTGATGGGATTAGAGCCCTTTAAAGAGTGCTTATTTCTGCTCTGCTCTCTCCGCCATGTGAGAATACATCAAGACAGTGGTCTGCAAATAAGAAGAATGCCCTTGTTGGACATTAAGTCTCTTGGTGCTCTAATCTGGGATTTCCCTGTCTCTACATCTGTAGGATGTAAATATTTGTTGTGTAAACCATCAGTCCACAGGATTTTTGTTACAGTATCCCACATAGACTAAGCCTCCTTGATAGAGCTTCTACCTCCAATATTCTCTACCTTCATATTCAACATCTCTCCAAATTAATTCAGTCTGCACCCACTGCTATATAAATCTTCCTAAAGCATTTAAGGGCATTCAACAGATGAATGGATAAAGAAAATGTGGTATATCTACACAATTGAATGTTACTTAGCCAGAAAAAGAATGCTCTTATAACTTTTGCCAGTAAATGGATGGAGCTGGAAACTCGTGCTAAGTGAGATAAACCAATCCCAAAAAACCAAAGTGCAAATGTTCTCTCTGATATAGAGATGCTAACACACAATGAGGGGTGGGGAGGGAAGAATAGAAGTTTATTGGATAAGACAAAGGGGAATGAAGAAAAGGGAAAGGGGATGGGAATAGGGAAGACAGTAGAATGAATGTGATGTAACTTTCCTATGTTCATATATGAATACACGACCAGTGCAACTCCACATCATGTACAACCACAAAAATGGATCCTAACTAAAATAAATTATGCTTCATGTATGTATAATTTATCAAAATACACTCTACTCTCATGCATATCTAAAAGAACAAACAAAAATTATTTTAAAAAACCATTTAAGGACAAGTGTCCTTGCTCAAAAAAGTTCCCTATTTATCAGAGAAAACATTTTTGGGATTGGCTTATTTCACTCAGCAGGATATTCTTCATGTCCATTCATTTACCTGCAAATGCCATAATTTTATTTTTTATGGCTGAATAATATTCCATTGTTTATATATACCACAGCTTCTTTATCTATTTGTCTACTGAAGGGCATCTAGGTTGGTTCCACCATCTAGCTATTGTGAATTGAGCTGCTATAAGCCAATCCCAAAACCCAAAGGCTGAATGTTTTCTCTGATAAGTGTATGATGATACATAACAGGGGCGTGGGGTGGGGGGTAAGAGAAGAATGGAGGAACTTTGAATTGTGTGGGAGGGAAATGATGGGGGGAGGGGAAGGAGAAGGAAAGATAGTGGACTGAGGCAGACATTATTACCCTATGTACATGTATGACCACACGAATGGTGTGACTCTCCATTGTGTACAACCATAGAAATGAAAAGTTGTACCCCATTTGTGTACAGAGAATCAAAATTCAGTCTGTAAAAAATATCTACTCCAGTCAAATTAATCCTCTTGCTATCCTCCACCTACCCCCATTTTGCAACTGACCCTCCTGGAATTTTTCTCCAATCTGTTTACCTAAATTTTGCCACTTAAAAAATAATATCATTGCTTTCAAGAAGCTTTTCCCCATATGCCCCACTCTTCCGCTCAGTTCTGAAATCCCCAGATGCTCCTGACTTGTCCCCTTTACCTAGCATCGCACAGGCAGCCCTACACCGAGATTCTGCCCTGATTCTTGCATAAATTCCAAGCTCCATCACT